>JABCMJ010015368.1:0-11450 GCA_014822125.1 Arbutus unedo | reverse complement strand
GTCATAAGTAGGTGATGAATACGTGGTTTCGGGTTTTCATTTGACGGTTATGCGTATGTACATTACCGCCTTCGTTTGATAAATGTGACATGAAAATTATTGTATTGCGGTAGTTGCCTTGCATTGACACGATGTATTGTCTAGCCTTCGACGGAAGATGTGCTAGTTATATGACATTTAGCCTCCAACGAGAGATGTGCTAGTATATATATTTTGGTATTGTCTAGCCACCATTGGGTGATGTGCTAGCTGGTATGTGACAATTGAATCGATATGAAAAATGTGAGTTGATTGGTCAGGTTGACTTGCTGTTTTGTATCATAGATTTTGTGATCATAACTCAAAGACTTATGGATTATTTGGCATACGCGTGTTATTGTGAGTGGTACATGAACCATGCCAAATTATCACATATCCATATAATATTGGTGTAGACATCTCTACTGGACTTTGTAGCTCACCCTTTCATTCTTTCAGGTACTACTTCAGAGACATGATTTGGACTTGCATGGATGCATAGCGATACATGTTTTGAAGGAATTGCGTGATAGAAGTTATATCTCATCTTTAGACTCATCTTTAGACTTATCTTTTTGAAAGATGTACAGTAACTTCTCTTTTGTGGAATTATGTACTCAAATTCAAATCATTTGTAACACTTTAACATATTATCTTAGTTATCGGGCTGGGGGTACCCCTTTTTGGGTTGTAATACTTGAAACTTATAGACTTAATTGGATTCTGAAAAGGATGATTTGGGAGTATTTTTTTTGTAGAATTGGTAGGTTTTATTTAAAATGTGAATGTTTATCTTGTTTAAAATCGAGGGCGTGACACTCACGGACATGGGGCATGTGATAGAAGCATTGTGATTTATATTTTTGACCGGTGCTCCCGGTAATCCGATATTTCTGCGTCGTTTTTTGCCTTGAACTACCTCGAGTCTTTTCTCGTTCAGTTAGATGTGCTAATTTATCCTTGTTGAGCTTCACCATTGCTTGTACGTCTCTTGTTAAATATAAGAAGGTGAGATGATGATCATAGAAACTAAAGCAACAAGACAATGAGATACCTCTTTCCAAAGTAAGGGCCTCACTTAAGGGTTCTAGGCCAAACAGGAATTTTGCTAAAGTCTTTGACTAGAGCAATACTCTGAAATCGTGGTCAGGATAATTTAAAACCAACTTCAGCTATTCGTCAATCTCCATAGTAATCTTTGGTCTTTGTTTCCCTGCTAGGAATTTGAAAGATACAGTCAATAACAAGTAATACAAAAGGAATAATAAAAAATTAAAAAACATTAAGAAAATGCTCATGAGAAGGATGAGGTTCTCCCTAAAAATAATAGATTCTTGAGGAATCAGTTCTCTCCTCCCAATAAGGGAATTCCCATCCTCCTCCAGAGATAAAGAAGAACTTGTTCTTCCAATTTTTGTTTGCAAAGGGCACACCGTCCACCAACACCTTGCCCCCATCTCTTCTAGAAAAATACCATCAGCCTTGCGTGGACATGCTCACTTGATGAGAATGGAGAAAAGCCTCCTTGGTTAGTTGAGCCTTCTCCTTGTTCGCTGCCACCCAAAGCAAACCACAGCCAACTAAGATACGCCAGGAATTAGGCAGTAGTTGCCCAAGAGATAACTCTAAGTACCACAAAATCTTCCTCCCATAGGGAGCGAAAGGCAACCTTAGCCAGCCTCAAAATTAGCCAAGTAATAGACATAACTCACCTAATTGGGGAGTATTCGCCCCTTCATTCGGACCAGGAATTCTCATAACTACAAAATCCGAAATTGGTATTTGACCCTTAACATTGTCAACTCTTCCTTAGAAATATTTGAAACAATCCGATCGGCTTCTATGGGTCTAATATTTAATGCTACACCTGTTGGCGAGCAAGACTAGCTGGACCTCTACCTAACCTCAAGACTAGCTGAAAGAGGAGGGTGGACCGCTTTAAGTAGGTCACACACCCCTTGCACCCATCTGAACCTGAACTCAGATGCCAATGATTCTCAATTAACAACGTGATTCTTGAAAATGGCCTTATTTCTAGCAATCCAAATAGAGTGAAGAAGAACTAAAGGGAGAGTAGAACATAGAGTGTGTTATACTTGTACTATACAGTGTAGGTTTCTCAACTTGAAACCAAAAATTTTGAATTGAAAAGCAACTCCTAACGAACATTTACTTTCCAAAAATTGAATCGCAAAAGTACCAAGTATTAAATAAAATTTCAAAAAAACAAAAAATACTAAACAAATTACATGTCAAGACTTTTGCATTGACATAGAGTTACTTTTATTTTTTATTTTTTTATTTATGTTATAATTTTTTTGGTTCATTATGTCTTTAAAAGATAATTTTATTTGTATTTCTTCCTAACAGATAACTTTATCTGTTTGCAATTTTCACTTTTTTAACAAAAATAAAATAATTATAATAGATAATATTTTCTTTTAGTTTGAAATTTTATTTGTGTTTTTATTGTTTATGTCTTCAATAAATAACTTAATCGATCTATGTTTTTGTTCAAACAGATAATTTATCTATTTTTAATTTTTATATCATTAATAGAATAAAATAATTAGAATAGATAAGTTATTTGTTGTAATTTAATTGCAGTATATATAGTTTGCACTATCTTATAATGTTATATGTTGCAACATTATCCTATCACATTATCAAATAATGTTATTTGCACAGACCATATATAACATTATTTGATAACATATTAACTAATGTTATATGATAATGTTCTGTGTTGGTCTATACATTAGAACTTTATCTGTAGACATGATAAAGTTATCTGTTAGTTCACTTTCAACACATGATAAAGTTATATGTTTCTATTTCTACTCTGGTAATTATTAAATTATTGTTTTGTTATTTTTTATCCTTATTCAAAATTATTTTATAATTTTTATTTTGTATTAATTTTTTTTTGTTGATTGTTAGTTAGTCTCGACAAGAAATTTCAGAAAAGTATAAAATTATTTCTAAAAACTAAAACAATTTAGAAAAGATGAAAAATAAGCTAAAACATGGTCTATTTTGACTTATTTTTTGTTTTTAGTGAAATGTTCTTAATTTATGGATATAATTTTATACTTTTTAGATTTCTTTCATTGAGAACAAACCCTCCAAAAATTGATGAAAATATAATAAATATAAAAAAATTGAATAAAGGAAAAAATAATTCATTTTTCATTTTTCGTCTTTAGTTCATTTTTAAAATTTTTTTAACATAATTCTAAACTTTTTAGATTTCCTTTATCTTGAGAACCAACAAAACCCAAAACATTGATAAAAATATAATAAATACAAAAAAAAATTGAATAAACAAATGATTATAACTTAAAACGATCTCAATAATCTCAATTTGTTAACAAATACCACATCACAGTATAAATGGATACTGTTAAACAAGAAAATTAGTGAAAACTAAAAGAGAAGCAAGAACACTAAGTGAAGAACATGAATACCAACCAACTTAAGCAGGAAAAAGGCAGACGGAAGAGCGATGAAGAGAAAAAGAAATGAGTTCCCATAGTTAGATTATAATAGTCATTCCCCTTGTCTCCTCCATTCCTTTCACCTATTCCAGAAGAGTAGAAATGTTATCCAACACATGATCACTACTCTGCATATATACCTGGATCTTCAAGGAGCATACACTTCTCTTCATTATTTAGCACATTGAAACTTATCATCGGGACATCTTGGAGATGGAAAGGAAAAATCTGCTTCAGCTTTTGCAAAGCATCTTCCCATTCCTCCACACTCCTCTTATCAAACAGAAAAGAACCAAATACCTCCAAAGCGAAGGGCAATTCCCCTCCAATAAGGGAGACAATTTGTTTAGACAGACTCATGAAGGTTTTAGAGACTTTTTTACTTCTCCATGCATGGTAAAGGAAAAGGTCTAGTGAATCGGAGGAACCCAGTTCTCTCACCTCGTACATGTCATTTACATAGTGCCCAATCAGAACATCTCGATCTCTTGTAGTAATAATTAATCGGCTTCCTACGTAAAACCACTCTCTCTTGACAATCAGTGCACCAAGTTGGCTTTCACTCTCAACATTGTCTAAAACAATAAGAACTCGCTTCTCATGAAGTATTCTTTCAATTGCAATTTTTCCAGCATTTGCATCATCTACTTGAGATGGACTTCCAAGTGAAAGATCACCAAGTAGTTTGCTCTGAAGAGATATTAAACCATTTTGTTGCCTAAATATTTCTCCAACATTGGAAATAAAACTGCGGTGTTCGAAGTGACTAACAAGTTTATTGTAGACAACTTTAGCAAGGGTTGTCTTGCCAACGCCACCCATTCCATGAAGCCCCAAAACTCGTACGCCATTTGTTTTAACATCTAACAATCTCAATAGTTCCTCAACGCGGGAATTCAGCCCCACAAAATAGCAAGACCTGCCCATTGGAGTGTTGCTTACTTCAGCCAAAATCCTTTTGACTAGGGATTGAATCAACTCTGGCTCTTCACTGCCAATAGATGCAATCTTGAGTACATAGTAAATGCAAAAACATAAAACAGAAAAGGAAAAAAAATTACTAAAATGTATAAGCAAGTTTTAGCAATCAAAACCTCACGGGTTGGCCTAGTAGTCAGAAATTGGCCTAGTGGTCAAAACTTTGAAATTAGGAATTTATTCCCTCTTAAAGTCTGCTATCAACTTTTATCAGATTCGTTCATACAAAACTATGCTCTGATTTTAATTGAGATTTTTGCAAGTGATATTAATCGAAGTGCGTGGATGGGTGGCTGCCGAGGCTCTCAATTTTTGGGCACAAAATAGGGCCACATTTAGATATACGTAATAGATTATCATTTACTTTCAGAAAGGAATTTAATTCAAGCTAGACCTGACAATGATACCTCTACTATTTTACAAGAAATATACCCGGGGGGGAGTTGGAACAAAGGTGCTACTTAAATTATTCTCAAGTCGAACAAGTCTATGTGATTGAGAATGACCAAAATACCTACCTTACTCTTGATAAAAAATAAAAAAAAAACCAATTGACCTAAAAGTTCAACAACAATGAATAAACAAGCTTGATACATTAAAGCATAGCAAATCCATTAGGGACAACCCAGGGTGGAGTCAAATTTTAGTTAGTTATTACCTAAAATTACATAATAATTATTTTTCTAATAAGAAATAAATATAAAATCTTACCTATTTATTAATTTAAAAAAAACAATAATTAATTTTTCTTATTTAAGAAAAGATACATGAAAGGGTCAACTAAAAAATTAAAATATCTTTTTAATTATAGACGTATAAAGTATTACTTATCAATTGATTTTTCTAAATGCAAAATATTTTTTTCCGCAACCTGCATAGTAAAAATATTAATTATTTTAAATTTGGATGAAATAGTTGTTACAATTTTATACAGTACGTGAGATATTTTGAACAATTCTTAATTTTTAATTCTTATAATTTTAGTGAAACACTTGAGGCAACATGCATGATAGTTTTAATAGGGGCCAAAATTACTAATTAATCTTCAAATATAACAATAATAAAAATAATTGTGAGAAATTAAAGGAGCTGAAGTGATCTCACTTAATTAATCCCTAGTAGATTAATTTAAATCTTTACCCAAGACCTTGTGAATAACTTCCAGCCCCTTTAGCCAAGCATACAACATGAGCAATTGTTTAATCTTTACCCAACTAAATATATATACAAATACAGTTATAATTGTTTCCAAAAATAATTTTTTTAATCAATATTAATTTGGAAAATCAACTTCAATATATCACCTAGTAGGCCTTTTCTCTTTTGTCAAATATTTCTCATCCTTTAATTATATATTTTTTAGTTTTCAATTGATTCTGAGTAGATTAATTTAAATAGTTAAAAATATGTATATATTTCAAAGAAAACAAAACATTTTCATACTAATGGTTCTTTATTTACATTACTCATATTTTTAATTTTTTATTGGAGATGAATCAAAAGATTCATAAAATTTTGCTACTTTTGTTCGATAACAAATTTTCATTTCAGGGTGAGAATTTTGTTAATTGTGTGATTAACAATGTACATGTTACAAAATATAGAAAAGCATTTTTATGAGATCAAAAGTAAAATAAAATAAGTGAAATTACTTCAAATGAATTTTTAGTGTCAAATTTCAAATTTAATTAGGTGAATTATATAGTATATATATATATATATATATATATATATATATATGAGATTGCTACTAAAGAAATGGAGCTTGAGTTTTTGGGCCATGTTGTCATGCCACGTTGCTTGAAAATTAATACGACCATCTATATAACAAATCAGGGCGGTGTGTGACCCTTAAAGAATATTTTCACAACAACAGTTGAGAATGTTTTGATCTAATGGTTGAGATTTATTAAAAAAAAGTTATAGAACAGTCTTAAGTAACATTTATTGACCATACAAATTTCAAAAAAGTAACAAAAAGGTAAATTAATGCTCTCTACTTTTTTTTCTCTCTTCATTTGAATATTTTATTTTTCTAAGCTAATTAAATTTTAAGAATATTTACTTTATAAGATATAGTATATACGTATTTTCTCCGAAAATATCACGTGGTCTGGACCAATCTATATTACAATACACGTCGATGTGAGACTCTCTAAATATATTTTTACAATAACGGGTGAGATTGATTTGATCTAATGCTGACGTTCACCACAAAAAAATTATACTATGCAACACTTTAATATTATTAATAGTGCTGTAAGCACGGATAATACGCTAGTATTTTAACAAATAAAGACTCCAACCCGCTAAAATAACTGTGGTCACAAAATTCTCCATTTCCAAACCCTGATGCGCGCATGAAACCTTATATCGATCATTGGAAGAGCCAGGTAAATGTTAAGCATGAAAGTGGATTCGACCTGAAGAAGCCTCGAAGTAAAGCCTAAACTATCTCGATATAAATGTTAGGATATGAAATCTTACGTGTGGACATGATATTCAATAAATATAAGTCAGGATATAAATAAAATGAGCCAAAAGAGAAACCAAGCTGACTATGCATATGGCCATACAAACCAAGCAACTTAATTATTTGAATGAACATCGTCACATTATTGTCTCTAACCTGCAATGGCTCAATCCTTCAAACACAAACTAAACCCAAATGCCAAATGGATAGTAAACAATGAATCAAAGTCAACTGTGAAACAAATAAATTAACAAGGCTTAGGACTTAGAGGTATGCTCCCTCATAGGTTTCAAGTTCGAAATCTTTCAGATGCTATCAACTTTTTTTGGCTCAGTCCATACAGGGTAAAATGCTTTGACTTTAATTGGGATCCCCACAAGTATACGGTGAGATTGGTCTCCCAATAACTAGTCGGCATTAGACTGAGAGTAATCTCAAAGCCGGCCGAATACCTCGGCTATTAAAAAAAAAAAGCAAAAAAGGAGTTAAAACAAAGGTGCTACTTACATTATTCTCAAGTCGAACAAGTCTATGTGATTAAGAATTACCAAAATGCCTACCTTACTCTTGAGCAGAAAAACCGATTGACCTAAAAGTTCAACAACAATGAATAAACAAGCATAGCAAATCCATTAGGGACCACCCGGGGTGGAGTCAAATTTTAGTTTGCTCTTACCTAAAATTACATAACAATTATTTTTCTAATAGGAGATAAATATAAAATTTTACTTATTTATTAATTTAAAAAAATAATAATTGATTTTTCTTATTTAAAAAAAGATACATTAAAGGCTCAAGTAAAAAATTAAGATATCTTTTGAATTATATACGTATAAAATGTTATATATCAGTTGATTTTTTTAAATGCAAAATGTTTCTTTGTGCAACCTGCATAGTAAAATTAGTACTTATTTAAAATTTGGATGAAATAGTTGTTACAATTTTATACATGGTGAATTATTTTGAACAATTTTTAATTTTTATAATTTAAGTTAAATACTTGAGGCTTATAGTTTTAATAGGGGTCAAAATTACTAATTAATCTTCAAATATAACAATAATAGAAATAATTTTGAGAAGTTGAAGGAGCTGGAGTAGTGATCTCTTACTCCAACCTTGGGGACCACAATCTCCGAAAAAAGAAAAACAGGGCTGCCTATCTTAATCACTTAGTTTTTTTAGGTATAGGGCTGCCTATCTTACTTGAAGTCTGAACATTCCCTTGCGGTATCATGTGTACTATAGGAATAACTGTGATATCCGATTCAGTCCTTTTCTTACGAAAATGACATCAATGAAAATCAATCTCTTTAAACAACAGCTGAAAGTGTAAGGATAAAAAACATCATCGTAATGCCCATATTAAGTAAACACTGCAGCACATGACACCATCAAGTCATCAACCAATTAGGGTTCAGAAGTTGAAGGACAGACTTTTCTCATAGAAAGGAGTCATGAGCCAAAACTATGGAGCCCTATTCCTAAAAAAACATACCCAAATTAGAAGAAAGCCTCTGCATCATGTATCTTATACCATATTAAAATCAGAGTTCTGCTGTTTCACTCTCTCCGGTCCGGACTGAATCTACTAACCTAGAATAAGACTATGATCAAATTGTAGATGTGGATTCTTAAAATAATCTCTCTCAAGCTGCACCACAGTCCACAATGGGGTCCAAATTGGATCTCGGGCTTAAGGGCCATTATAATATGCCAATTCATGCGAACAAGGGAATTTACACCATATCACATTTATGACAAATGATTGAAGTATAATTGTGTTTCCATTCCGGGAACATCGAAATTACCAGAGCGGAGAGAGAAGTACCTATTTTTAAACACCCAACCAGATATTCCACCCGCCTTTTCCATGGCAGCTCTCCACCGCACGACCTTCTGCGTTCCAAATCTCCTCTCAAGGCTTCGAAAACCCTCTTCGAACGGTCCTTTCTGCCCCCGGACGTCCGAGGGGTGGACGAGGAAGAACACGGGTAGAAGAAGTCGCCGGCAATCGAAGATCGTCGCGAGCTCCTCGAGGCACCACCGAGAGGAGGCGTAGCTGGGGGAGATGATGGCGATGGAGGCTGCCGAGTCCTGGATCGCGTCGATAAGGTTCGACCTGATCTCGTCACCTTGTGTTATGCCGTCACTGTCGCGGAAGGCTCGCACACCTTGCGCTACGAGAGAGTTGTAGAGACGGTCAGTGAAGCCGTGGCGAGTGTCTACCCCTCTGAAGCTCAGGAACACGTCCCACCGGAACCTGAACGCCGGTCTAGATGACGACGCGTCGTTTCTTTCCGCCATGTTTGTGATTGAGTTAAGTTTTGTGTTATCGCTTGAAGTCCTGTACATATACACATATATCACTGCAAATGAATGTGTGTATAGATATAGAGAGAAGGAAGAGATGAAGAGAAGAAAAAAATGGCGCGCGCACGAGAATGTTTAAGAGAGAGTGTTTGGGGGTGAGTGAGACAAGTGCAGTGGGCTAAGCTTGTATTTAAGTAGAGAAATTAGTTGGCTAAGCTTGTATTTAATTATTTGTCCAAAAAAAAATAGAGATTTGGAGGGGTTGTGTGTGGTTGTGTGTGTGTCTGTGGGAAATGTTGTT
This sequence comes from Arbutus unedo, assembly GCA_014822125.1. Classification (NCBI taxonomy): domain Eukaryota; kingdom Viridiplantae; phylum Streptophyta; class Magnoliopsida; order Ericales; family Ericaceae; genus Arbutus; species Arbutus unedo. The sequence continues at coordinate 1,873 of JABCMJ010015368.1, read as the reverse complement.
GGGGGTGACGAAGACAAGTGCATTTGAGATAGCAGTGGGAAAGGAATTTAATTTTGTGGGGTGAACAAAAGCGGAGTGTAGCCTTAAAATTATCCAACTTTGAGGGCCAATCCCGTGTCATTAATTTGGTTAAATGATAATAAAAATTAAATGAAATTTTAAATTTATTAACCTAGTGAGAGAATACAAACAACATTATACTAAATTGATAACAAAAGTTATAAAATGCATAAAAATAAAATTAATATAATTTCACAAAATCTAGATGAACATCATTAATAACATGAGAATTAGATATCTGATATATTTTCAACTCATGATTCTGAAATCACAAAACAGTTAGAAACATAAACTCGAATGTGATTAGTAAAAAAACATAATCTAATCAAGAAAGAAATAATAAATCAAACAGAGGGTCATGTTTTACATGATGTCCATAAAACATATTTGTTGCCTTTTAAGTGGTAGTTGAGATATCAGTCGGCAATCTGTCTCACGTGATACAACGATTACATACAGTCCAATATACACCACACGTTGGGACAACTTAACGAATTGAACAACATTTGTAATCATCTCGCTAACCAATTTGGATTGAAAAACATGATGGAGGAAAAACATGGATTGATAGAGACAAAGACATCCCGAAGAAGTGTCATAGTAGGAAAATCATCTATCAAGACTTGGGATTCCCAAACCCAAACCCAAGTACTGAAATCGATAGGACTGGAAAAATCAGAGTAATTGTCGATATAACTTTTCTATATCAAAATCAGAAAATGTAAAATCTAATTTAAACATGTAGGGAAAAAAAGTAGAAACTCTCCAAGTTCATCGAATTAGCTCACTCTCTAATTGGTGACTATAGTTCCAGTATTAATCTCTTAAGTTACAAAATTAAAAAAACCATGAATATCTATAAAGTGGAAAAAAATTCCTTATTCGATCATTATAATTTGTAACCATGTAATCATAATAGTCCATAATAAGACAAATGCAGTAGGCTAACCAGATTTTGTTTTTTTGGGGGGGGGGGGGGGGGGGGTTGTGTGTGTGTTTTTCGTGCCGAAAATGGGAGAATCCAGTTGTTTAAGCTTGTATTTAATTAGTTGTAATATATATATTTGAATGTGTGTGTGTGGGGGGGCTAAGCTTGTATTTAATTATTTATCCAAAAAAAAAATAGAGATTTGGAAGGGGGAGCTAGAAACGGGAGAAACAAGTTGGCAAAGCTTGTAGTTAATTATTTATCCGACCAGAAGCAACCCAGACCTCTCACACACATATTTTTTCAATTTATTATTTATTTAATTTTTTTGTATTTATTAGTTTTGCATTAATTTTTTTATAAGCTTGTATTCAATTATTTATCCAAAAATAGATATTTGAAGGTGTGTGGGTGTGTGTGGGCTACCCGTGTAAATAATTATTTATCCAAAACAAATAGAGATTTGGAGGGGGAGCTAAAAATGGGAGAAACGAGCTGACTAAGCTTGTATTTAATTATTTATCCGACTAGAAGCAAACTAGACCTCACACACACACACACACCCCTTCTCTCACACACACATATTGTTTTTCCATTTATTTATTTATTTATTTGTTTTTGTATTTATTAGTTTTGCATTAATTTTTTGTTCTAAGCTTGTATTTATGTATTTGTAAAAAAAAAATAGAGATAAAATGTGTGTGTGAAGAAACTGTGCATTATTTGTTCTAAGCTTGTATTTATGTATTTGTAAAAAAAAAATAGAGATTTAAAGAATATGTGTGTGTGAGAGAAGACGGGTGTGTGTGGGTTAAGTTTGTATTTAATTATTTATTTGACCAGAAGCAACCCAGACCTCTCTCTCTCTCTCTCTCTCTCTCTCTC
>JABCMJ010015365.1:0-31607 GCA_014822125.1 Arbutus unedo | reverse complement strand
TCCCTCCCAAATCTCTTTCTCGTCACCTTCCTCTCCCATCTATCATCCATCAACCACCTCTTGCAAGCCACCCTACACCTACAATAACTCCACCGTCAATGGCTATTTTAATCTCACGCATTGATTTTTCGAAAAAACCTCCAAACCAATGATTTTGTCCCCTCCCTTACCTATAAAAATGAAAGCCCCGTCCTCTCTAAAACTCATCCCACAACAACCAGAGCTATAGCAAGGAGGAAGAAGAGGAAAGAAGAAGAGAAGGAGGAAGAAAGAGGAACTGCCGCCGCCGCCCTGACCTGCAACCAAAACACCAAAATTTCGCCGGAATTTCGAACCACAGTAAGATTCCTATTCTAGAGTTTTCGATTTAATGTTTCGAGGTATTTCGAGGTGTTTCGAGGCCTTGCCGAAGTCTCGCCGAAGTGAAACGGAGAAAATGGAAATGAAAAATGGGGTAACAATGGGAAAACAGGGGAAATGAATTTGAATATGGAAAATTTACACTTAACCCACTTTGATTATTTGATTAGGTTAATTAGACTTTTGTAATTACAGATTGAACACAAATATTTAAAATTCAATTTTATTAATTGTTATATTATACTAGGATTCAATTATTTTTATAAAATGACAATTTTGTCCATTTTTATGTAAAATTTCAGATTTACTCCTAATATGTTTTAATTACAAGAATTCCCTACTATAATTTAATTTAGATCTTATATTTTTTTTAAAATTATAACTAAACCACTTTACTTATCCAAATTATATATTTTTTACCCTCTTAATATATATTTTTTACCATGACGTTGTCCTTTAAACTTACTTTTAAATTACGAATTTAACCTCATATAAAACTTTATTCAATTTATAAATGCACCTTAAAAATTTAGTTATGATGTTACCTTGGTATTAAAATTATAAAATTTGGATAAACTTTATTTAAATTTATAACTCATCTTAAATTAAATTACATTTGTTTATGTGTGATATACTTACATAAAAAAATCTAGTTTGATTAATACTAAACTTCGTAGGAACGTTAAACAAATTATAACTATGATAATTATGTGTGTTAAATTGTTTTTTATACACATATCAGTTATAATTGTTCCGCCACCATGTTCTAAATTATTTAAATTTCAATCCTTCATATATATCAATTATGACATAGTATAATGTTAGAGATTAGGTTTTGAACGTAGACATTTAATAGAATATTATTGCTCAGGGTATCTTGTGGATACCCAAACATTGAACATATTGGGAGCTGTGTAAGATTAGTTATTGTGGATATATTCTCCGAGAGAATATTTATGCGTGTCTTGTAGTCGTGATGCGACTTGAGTCGATGTTTGACTTTAACCAAAAGTGTGATGGACCCAAGCTGTGTATTACCCAAGTGCTGTAATTTAGCCATGTCATGCGTTAGCCAAGTTACACTTTAGCTGAAGTTATATCTAGTCCTATCGTGTCCATTTTAGTCTGACAGTCTTCTAGTATAAACGTTAAACTTATATTGCTCTGGCATGATAATGACAGGATATAATGCTAGGGATGACATATTGATTGGGAACACGATGATCGAAAAACGGTGTGATTGGGAAACATGATTGGTCGGGTGGTCGAGATCATTATTGTTTGGGAGCACCATATGTTTGAATTATTTGGAAATGTTGATTCAAATTATATGACGAGATTATTCTTAGAACAATTGATAAAATTATATAACATGGTCATTCTTGGAACAATTAAAGAAATTATATGATGTGATCATACTTTAGAATATATTGATTTAAAGTCGAGGGCTTATGGAATATTCAGAATTAATATACACGGTGATAGTTATGATTTTAATTATACTATTTTGGTTAAATCTTATACTTATCGTTTTCACACTTATTTTATTGCACTATGTCACTAAATCTTGATTACTTCTATACGTTTACACATTGCATATCATATAAATGCTCTAAAACATTAAAAAAGAAATTTAAGGGTAGGATAACTTATTGAGTGTCAAAACTCATGGTGGAATCTCCTTTTTCCCCTGGCGTTTCATGCCAGATACCGACAATGATGGAGTCGGATAAGATTATACACCGCACGATGACGCTTACCCCGAAGAAAACACAGTGGAGCCATGGTTTATTTAGATTAGTCTAGATTGCTCTGACTTTAGTTTAAAGTCTTTTTGATGTAAAACAGTCATTTTGAAATGTATTTTCATTATCTCATGTACTCAACTCTTATTTAAATGAAACAAAGGTAGACTGAGCTAGGTCGCCCCATAGGCAAACTCATCGCGTAACAAGGACTATCCTCAAAACAACCCTTCAAACACCGATTAGCAAAATTTTTCCACCAAATGGTCTAAGAATATTGGATTCAATCTATTATTGAATGGACAAAATCTTTCAGAGTTTAGCCTATGGGTGTATTATGAAAATCAATTTTATCGACATACTTTTCTAATTTAAAAGATTTTATCCCCATTTAAGATTCTATATTCATGCCTAATAAGTAGATAGCATTAAATTCCTCCAATTTAGTGATTGACACCAACCGCGCGTGCACACATGTATGTGTGTATATATTACTTAAAAAAAATAAAAAGGTAAAACTAACACTTAAAATAAGAACAATTATGTCAAACAATGTCTAAGTTAGGATTAAAACATAATCCATGATTTGTGACGGAATAAAAACTTATGCTGTTTATGGAATTAAGACCCTGATTTAAATAACCCTTGATTTAACATAAATCTAGTTTAATTGACATGATTCTTGAAGGTTCTCAAGTTCAAAAAGTCAAGTAAATTTTTTTTATTCTTATATAAACATAAGTAAATTAGAGATCTTAAATATTTTAATCTCATTATAATAAGAAGAACGTTGTAATGAGAAATAATAATATTTGTAATTAAAAAGATTTAATGAATATGTGCAATGAAATATTTCACCTTTAAAATTTTAATAAAAGAGCAATTACTTTACATCACTTCTTGTTGTAAGAGTACTCCTCATTGAAATATCTCATGCAATACTATATAGTATGAATAAGTCTACTAACACATCAAGTTGTACACTAAATAGTACATCATGCTTACATGACAAGTCATTTTAGATATAAAATGTAAAAACAGTCCCATAAATTTTGATTGTGTTCAAATTAGTAAATACCACATAGGCATGATATATAACTTGATGTACAACGTAATATGTTAGTAGCATTGCTCATATAGTATAGATGAGAAAGCTTCCTTTTTCTTTCTCGATCACATTTATGTCTTCCTCCTCACATGCACAGAACGTTGGATTTTAACCCTGTTATTTAGCTTAGCAAGGGAGTTCTCCTTTCTCGTTTTTCTTCTCTTAAGATATTTATAGTTAGGACTTGATTTCTGTTTGCTTTCTTTTTTTATTTTATCTTCATCTATTTCATTATTCTTCATTTACTACAAGTAGTGACTTTTGATTGAAAATGCTTTTACAGCACTAGTTAATAAAGCATTAAAAGAGGTTATCTACTATCTTCTCTCATAGGGAATAGAAAACATTGTAAATATACTTGTCAATTTACATGTAAAAGTCTACGGTCTCAAAAATTGAAACCAAAAAACTCTCTCCGAGTTTAAAATTAATGGTTATATTTTACTTGTATTTGCGGTCTTACAAATTAAAATGAATCATGACATTTGATTCTGAATTCGGAGAAAGTTTATGGGTTTGAATTTTGTCCTAAATTGGACATAATCCATGTTCGGGATTGCCTTTTGTGGTCCGGACAATTTATCCAGCTAGGATTAATAGTCCCGGGTATTATTAAGTCGCAGAGGTGAGGTGAGAGTTTTAATCCTCCAGTCCAATTCTGGATTGAGGAGCCATAAATGCGAAATCCGTAATAATCATGACAGATGAACAAATGAAAGGTGGTCTAGAGTCTTTGTTCTATCTACCATGTGGTTGGCACCACGTTTGGGAATTTAGAAGCTTCAGCTGCGAAGGAAAGCTAGCTAGATCCTGAAACAAAAGAATATATGTATGTTTGAAAGGAACAATTGAAAGGAAAGAGAATCTGGAAAAAGAAGAGAATTGAAAGGAAAGAGAATGGTGATATGACGAGAATTTGGAGAAGCAAAACACGAACATCAAACAGTTCTAGACAGAACAGAAGATCTAGTTGGCTCATTTGCATGGGTTCAAGAATGTGATGATGCATTAGACCTTTAATGTAATAGGTAGCATTGTCTGATGGTAGGTACCGGGGCATAGCGATATTGGTAAAACCCAACTAATTTCAAATGGCACCACATGAGTATACATTCTGTTGATGTATTTCACTATCTTGACCTGGCTTAGAAACCTGAATTTCCCCAAGCCCCAAACCCGAAATTCTAGGTTTTTGACATCACTACTTATAAATTCTGTCTCCATCCCTGTTAAATAGCATGGATCTGTGCTTTTAGGGCACCATGTATCCCATCCCACTCTAGTTAAAGAAGATTGCTTGAAAACTGTATTCATGCTGCTCTATAATACAAAAACAAACTCAAAGGGACAAATTATGGTAGAACCTATAGTTAAGGTGAAAAACTAGCCTTGTAGAAATTAATCGTTGCGTATATTCTGTATAGTCTACAAAAGATAGAAACTGTGTATATCCAACAAACTACCTAGCTCACCATGCAGTGAAAAAGTATCACACAGAGGTTTCCAGGAATAAAATCAACCAGCAGTTGCTTTAAATCAACAATTTAGCTGAAGAAGGCTGCCAGGAAGAGATCCCAACAATGAGTAATACAATTAAGCCAAGGTAAGACTTCAGCTAAGCATCGTGCCTTTAGGCACGGGCAATTCCTATTATCTTAAGTTTCATTCAATTTATATGGTAAGAGCCATGGTCCTCTAATGCTTTGAAGTTCACTTCAAAGCTTTACCAGGGACACAAAAGTCTACTAAACTCATCAACCATATCAATTGCTACAACAGAAGTTCCAAAAGGTGGCACAGGACAATAACTCCTACCTTCCAGATTACTGATTACTAAGCTAAAATCAATTAACTTCCTCTTATCACCAATTAACTTCCATTGTTCCACATAACCAATTGGCTGCACTGTGTTAGGTCTCCAACTCTGGAAAAACAGTCACGGCCTCTCTTCTGCATTTCAACAACTAACTTGAAAATTAAGCCCCGCCGAACTAAACCTCATTTTTCAAAGAGTGCGCACTCGGAAAGGAGTGGATGCTGGGGCCTGGAATACAAGATTGTCAATTGTGGGGAAATTCAACTCAGTTGATATGAGAACACCCAAAACTCAACATGGCAGTGCTATATAACCACACAGAGTAGTTAATTCTCATCACATCCCTTGGGTTGCTGACTTTGGGTACACTGCTATGTGGGCATTTCATCCACTGGTACAATCATTTGATTTTTGCATGAATCAAATGCAAATTAGTTAATAAAAAAATACTCAATAGTCTTGTGACTTGTGAGTCACCTTACGCATTCGACTACACAAGCTCTTCCATTGTCTGAGTACTATAAGTACCCAGGCCATATTTCAAAAGAGAAAGTGTGAGGGCTACGGCTACTCCAAAAGACACAGCTTTTGAAGCATGGAACCAAATTACACACAAAGTATGGCATTTTTTCCTAGCAACTTATACATCGTGCCCTTTTTGGTCGTGACAAAAGAGTTAGATGTTCAGTCAAGTGATATACTGGATCATAGGCAAAAATTCTCGGCTATTAATGCACTGTACAAACAAGGCAACTAAGTGTAGGAAAAAATATAGTGCGAACCGTTGATTGGAATACATTCCAGAAAATAATTTCATTGAATCAATAATCAAATTACAGAATGGAATTACAATAGAAATTTGGAAACAAAAACACATTACCAAACCGAGTCCTGTGAAATCATAGTCCCCTTAAAACAAATTCGCCGCCTCCCTTGGGTGTTGGAGGATCGCACCGGAGCCTATCTCCCGGGTAAAACGGCTCACTTGGCCGATGGAACATCTACCAATCGATCACTTGTTGAACTGATTGTGTTTATCTCTCTATCTACAAAGAACAGGAAAAAAAAAATTGTGTAGACAAAAGTTGCCAAATTGTTCGATTCTTTCAGTGTCTCGAAACAAAGAAAATGATTCACTATGTATAGAAATCCTTTAGCTCTTGTAACCGCTAAACTCATAAGTAGAAGATTAATAGGATCATTGATGGACATCAATCCAGGCATGACTGAGTTGTAACAGTTGAGACCTTCCGGTTGCCTTGTTAGACCATTCACTGTCCCAATTTCATTCACAACCCTTCCAAATTTTCAACAATCCTACACATGAATGAACTTGGCAAAAAACTGACGCAGAATACAAAACAGATCCACAGAGAGAGAGAGCACATCAGATAATCTTTGCATAGGATAGGTAACTTTTGGCCTTAAACCTTCCATTGTGAAAACTTATAGGATTTATTGGCTGATCAATGAACTGGATGTCTTGAACTGTTCTACCGTTGTGTAGACAAAAGTCCTTCTTGTTATTCAGTACCACGAAACCAAGAAAGGAATTCACTACTTATAGACACCCTAAAGCTTTGAAACCGCTAAAACATAAATGAAAGAATTATTAGGAAATTCAATGGAGCAATTGATGGACATCAATGCAACCATGAATAAGTTGTTACCGCTGAGACCTTTCAATTGCCTCGTGAGACCCTTCGGTGTCCCAATTTCATTCACAACTCTTCTAAATTTTCAACAATCCCCCACAAGAATGAACTTGGCAAAATATAATGCAAAGTACAAAGTTGACTCGAAGAGAGAGTACATCGGATGATTCTTGTATAGGATAGCATATTGCAAATCGGATGATTCTTGTTTCATATGCGTAATCGCACAAAGAAAGTGCTTTTCCTTTGTTCAAAGAAAGGAGAGGGGTCAGACCCGACAATTGCACTTTTTGTTCTTTAGTTATTCCATTTGAATCCATGAATCGGTACTTTGGGATTTGGAAATTGTCTCGGAACTTATGGGTTAAGTTTTTTCCAATGCCTTATTTGACAAAATAAGGAACACCATTGTCTGAATGTTATGTACACTAAATGTATGATCAAATTCTTGAATGAATTACTATAATGGGAAAACAATTGCCACAATAGTTTAGATTATATCTTTGGTTAAACAAGATGTTGAACTTTTGATCCATGTTTTGGACTTGAGAAGTGCACAAAAGATATTCTGAGATTTGCTAAGGTGTTCTACAATAAATCTGTATTTTGAACACTTAATGTTTGGAAGCAAAAAGGCAAGTGGAGAATGAGGTACGAGGATTGACATTGTTGGCTTTGTCCATATTTTGGTCTAACTCATTATTATGCATACGAAACATTTGTGTTGCCAAATGAATTTTAAATGCCAATGCTAGTTGGTGACAAGTCCATGGGTTATGACAAATATGCATATTAGAGCTGTAATTTTTGGAGAGGAAAATTTGCATGAATGCTTTTAATGCAAATACACTTTTGTAACGGACAATTGTCAATTAAGATGATATTTCTGACCATTATTGGATATTATTGCCTTGGTTTAGTAGCATTTGTTGTGGAAAAAAAATGCATAAACTCTTATGAGTATATTAATTAAGGCATTGTCCTTAGTGGTGTAACCACAACTGTTGCTGCACCAATAGAGATCATGTGGGATCATGCTCCTCTTTTTTATGAGAATGAGCAGAGAGTGGCAAGTTGTTGCAAGCATAAAAGTCAAAAGTGATAAACACTTCTTTTTAATATGTTGAAAGAAGAACCAAACCGTTGGGATTGGTTCAGTGATTTATGTCACTTAAAGTTCGTATACGTACGACAAGACAACAAAATTTATACTTTTGTTTCTAATGGCATGAAAGAATGCTATGAGTAGTTGCTCGAGAGTAAGTGTGAGATTTTGGAAAAATTCTTTCCAGAATGAAGTTTGGAAAATCAATATAGCAATAGGTTAAAGTGCTGAGAAATCACCGTTTGATGAATTTGGTGTACAACATGAAGTTGTTTACATCTTATTCACTTTAACTTGATAGAGTTGTTGAATTGAGAAATCATGCCTTATAGGTGATGATGATTGCTATGTTGATAAGTTTTGTTTTATCACGGAACAAGAATGATATCCTTAGTGTGAGGTGCCATGCAACTATGCAAGAAAAGTGGATAAAATCCAAGAACGTGGCAGCCAAGAGCCTTCCCCTTAATTCTTAAAATGTGGGGATATCTTGTCGATGTAATGGTACGTACACCAAGAGGGATCAGGAAATGGAAAAAAATCGTTAACTGTTCGTTTATCGATTTTTGTGTTGCATGTCAGATTCTTGTGATTTAATATGAGCTACTCGATATTCACAAGAATGTGATTAGGAGATCGAAAAATGCATGATTCTTTGAACACGCGTTTACGTGTAGATCCAGGGGAAAATCACAATAAAGCAATAGTTAGGGTGTTTTGATACTTGGGGTACACACATGACTATGAGCTGCACTATACCAGATATCTTATGGTACTAGAAGAGTACAATGATGCAAATTGAATATCTGATATAAAATATTTAGAATCCATAAGTGAATATGTTTTCACATTAGCACGCGCAACTGTGTGTCGGAAATCTTCTAAATAAGCTGTTAGCACAATTAATTCAATCACACAAACAATATAGCATACGAAACAGTAAAAAGATCAACACAAAATTTGCATGGTTCTCTAAAACCGGGTACATCCATGGGAGCAGAGTGATCTTTATTATTTGACATGACGATATCAAGGGTTTTACAATAGAGAGTATTTATAGACATACTCTATTCCAACCCTAATTTGATTCTAATTAGGTAAACAAACTCTAATTAAAATCCAACTCTAATTAGGTAATCCAACTCTAATTAGGATGTACCGTACCGCGTCCCCCACACCCCCCAAACCATTGGGCCTTAAGCCCAATTACAACAATTGAACCCGTGATGGACCAGAAGCCTCGCTCCGCTTTGCCTCACTCGCTCCGTTCGACTACGCTCGGCTTTTGGCCCTCTTCATATGAGCCATAAGTTCCAACAATCTCCACCTTGGCGAATATCTTCGCCCCTTCAGAAGATAACTTATCTTCGTCCAACTGGTTTGGGGGGATGCCTCATCCCTATCACCTGGAGACGTTTACCAAGTCCAAGCAATGCTCGAACTTGTTCGCAATCATAGTCTTTGTCAACATGTCATGTTCTCCCATATGCCCCAGTTGCATATGCTAAAGAATGGTGTCATCAGTATCGTCCGTTGTGGTGGCAGCAGCTCCACCTACAACTATACTCCCTTTCAGCTTGTAAATATTTTCTATAATCTTTGAACCCTTTATGATCACCAAAGCACCCTTCGTTACCTTCATGACTTCACCTTCTGTTCTACACCCACAACTGTAAAGTCCCTAACGAAATTAAATTCTTCCTCAAATCTGGGACATGTTTAACCTCACCCAAGGTTTCCACAACACCATCAAACATTCTGATTTTAATTGTGCCTATTCCTATGACTTTACATGACGCATCGTTACCCATAAGAACATTACCACAATCCACTGACTTGTAAATGTCGAACCATTCCCTGTTAGGGGACATGTTATAAGAACCTGCTGAATCTAGAATCCATGAATTTGCCAGATGATCCTGAGTGGTAGAGACCGTAAGCAAATCACCATCCTCTGAATCATATTGCTCCACAACGTTTGCAGTTTTTAATGGTCCCGCTTTATTCTTCTCCACCTTTCCCTGTTTCTTCTTCCAATTACCTTATTTTCCCCTATTCGGACAATTTTTCTTGAAGTGACTCGATTCATGGCACCTAAAACACTTGAACTCAGAACAATCCTTTGCTATCAATTTTTCACGCTCAATAGATTTTCTTTTGTCCATCTCTCTGTCCCGGTCCTCGTACTTTACCACTAGTCCCTCACTTTGAATTGATTCAGTCTGTAGTCTGCGTTGATTATTCACCAAAAGGGCTACAGTAACTTCCTTCGGTTCTAGGGTTTCTTTCCCCTAGAGTAGAGTAGTAACAAGATTATCCATAGAACCCGGTAGAGAGGACATCAACATTAAAGCTTGATCCGCCCCTTCAACTTTCACCTCAATTCGTAACAGATCACTAACAATCTGATTGAACGTATTAATATGTTGAATTAGGTCAGAACCCTCAACCATCTTCAGTCCAAATAACTTTTTCTCTAGAAACAGTTTATTAGTCAAAGATTTCGACATATACCTGATCTCTAATTTTGCCCAAACCCTAACCGGCGAATCATCCCCGATCACGTGGTACATAATTTCATCTGTGAGACACAAACAAATCGTACTCACGACCTTCGCTTGCAGATCTTCGCAATCATTGCCGGTCATCTGCTTTGGTTTCTTGGACCTCCCGCCTAGCGCCTTCAACAATCTTTGCTGCACCAGCAGATCCTTTACCCTCTGTTGCCACAGTCCGAAATTTTCAGTTCCATCAAACTTTATCAAATCAAACTCCGACACAGACGTATTCCCTACCATTGTTCTTCATGTGATTGAATTAAACTGAGCTCTGATATCACTTGTTAGCGCAATTAATTCAATCAAACACACAATATAGAATACGAAATAGTAAAGAGATCAACACCAGATTTATGTGGTTCCCCAAAACCGGGTACATCCACGGGACCAGAGTGATCCTTATTATTTGATATGACGGTGTCAAGAGTTTTACAATAGAGAGTATTTGTAGACATACTCTATTCCAACCCTAATCCGATTCTAATTAGGTAAACCGACTCTAATTAGATAACCCAACTCTAATTAGAATCCAACTCTAATTAGGTCGTACAGTCCAACTATAATTAGGTAATTCAACTCTAATTATATTGTACCGTACCGTGGGGAGTCCCCGCACCCTCCAAACCATTGGGCCTTCTACCCAATTACAATAGTTGAACCCGTGATGGGCCAGAAACTTCGGTCTGCTTTGCTTCCTTTGCTCCATTTCGCTATGCTCGACTTGTGACCCTCTCCATATGAACCATAAGTTCCAACATAGGCGTGTATAACACGATATAAAATGTTAGTCAGAGTCTATTGATCTAAACAAGGTAACGAAGAAGAAGTATAGCTATGCCAACTTTGGAAGATGTTCCTAGGTGGACTGTGCCAGCAATATGTGTAAATTGCGATAGCCAATTGAAAATTGGACGGGCATAAAGTAATGTGTAATGGTAAGTCTCGACATATTGTCGTAGACACAACCCATTGAACAATTGCTCTCAAGTTCGATTGTCACAATTTGACAATGTGAAGTCAAAAAACAATATTGCAGATCTGCTAACGTGAGGATTAAATAGAGAGCTAATTATAAAGCATTGACGAGAATGAGACTAAAGCCTATGATGTTAAAAGCTATCGTGATGAAAACCCCAACTTTGATGACTGAAAATCCCAAGATCAAGGTTCAATGGGACAACCTAATTGTGTGTGGTTACGGAGATCACTAAGGAGATTAATTCTCCTACCATTTCCTATGATGCAATTGTGATGTTATTAAGGATAAGCAATTGTGGTTTGCTTTTAATGACTATTATGTGTTGCAATTGGGATTCCCGGTGGAGTATCTAAGATATTCGTGATAAGAGGTCACTTATGTGAGTGTGAAGTGGAGCTGCTTAAACAAGAATTTAATAAGGCGAAATTCTTAAAACACTTGCAGAATCAGGACGCATGTTCTTGGCCAAAACGAACACAACAGTGAGAACTAAACCGTGTTAGGAGAAGTTTTTGTGTGGAGTTTGTTGTCTCGGTTTACACAAACGATAGAACAATTCAAGACATCACGTTCACTGGTCAGCTAGTAAATCCGATAGACTTTCACAAAGGAAGGTTCAAGGCCAAAAGCTACATATCTTATGCAGGAATTATCCGTTGTTATCTTTCTCCGAGTCAAATTGTAGGAAAAAATATATTGCGGACAATTGATCGGAATACATTCCAGAGAATAATTTCATTGAATCAATAATCGAATTACAAAATGGAATTACAATAGAAATTCGGAAACAAAAATAAATTACCAAACCAAATCCTATGAAATTACAGTTTCCTTAAAACAGATTCGCTTCCTCCTGTGGGTATTGGAGGATCACACCGACACCTATCTCCCAGGATAAAACGTCACTCGGCTGATGGAACACTTACCAATCGACCGCTTGTCGAACTGATTGTGTTTGTCACTCTCTCCACGAAGAACACAAACAAAAACAAAATTGTGTAGACAAAAGTTGTCAAATCGTTCAATCCTTTCAGTGTCTCGAAACAAAGAAAATTATTTACTATATATAAAAATCCTTTAGCTCTTGTAACCGCCAAACTCATAAGTGAGAGATTAATAGGATCATTGATGGACATCAATCCAAACATGAATGAGCTGCAACGGTTGAGACCTTCCAATTGCCTCGTTAGTACCTCCGCTATCCCAATTTCATTCACAATCCTTCCCAATTTTCAACAATCCCCCACATGAATGAACTTTACAAAAAACTGAAGCAAAATACAAAACAAGCCCAGAGAGAGAGAGAGAGAGAGCACATCAGATAATCCTTACATAGGATAGGTAGTTTTTGGTCTTGAACTTTCTATTGTGAAAGCCTGTCGGATTTACTGGCTGACCACTGAGCAAGATGTCTTGAACTGTTCTGCTGTTGTGTAGACAAAAGTCCTTCTCGTTATTCAATACCACGAAACTAAGAAATGAATTCACTACTTATAGACACCCTATAGCTTTGAAACTGCTAAAAGATAAATGAAAGAATTATTAGAAAATTCAATGGAGCAATTGATGAATATCAATGCAATCATGAATGAGTTGTTACCGCTGAGACTTTTCAGTTGTCTCCCGAGACCCTTACGTGTCTCAATTTCATTCACAACTCTTCCAAATTTCCAACACTAAGAAATCATAATTGCTTCAAATTATGTACCAGAAAGCACATATTACAAAGACACTAGAAGTTCCCAAATGAGCTCACATCTTCAAAATTCAAGACAAGGAGCATTCTAAATGGGGCACTGATTTTGGCACAGATAAGAGCTGATAATCGTAGCAAGAATATCAAAGATTAAATTCATGTACACATTTTACGCACATAACGATACGAGATCAAACTTACCTAATTTTACAGAAACACGGATCCATTCAGATCGAACAACAGCAACTGAAATCCTTCTCTCTTTCTCTATTGCTTGCTATCGTAATCCACAATCTCGTTGACAGTGACCGATCTCGAGTGCTGGACAATAGATCGTCCGATAGCGTTGATCCAGTCCTCCTTTTCCTTCTCCGAATCGGCGATGAAGTACATGGTCTCGGATCGAGTGGAGATCTCGAACGCGAACTGCTTGTTAAGGACATCCTCGGCGCCCTTGACGGTGAGGCAGGTGGCCACTGGAATTACGCCACGTGGCCTCGAGCCGCGGGTGACGGTGGATTCCTTGAACCAGAAGAGCTTCCCCTGCTTCAGAACGAACCACCGTCGACGCCACGTCTTGATGTACTCGCCTTGCTTTGTGAGCCATCCGCCCCGCTCGGGGCTCGACCAGAATTCGATGCCGTCGTAGTCGGAGGGTTGTGCCCCACCGCCCATAGCCGCTCGCCAGAGGCTCGCCATGGATCGAAGATTTGGGACGTCGACGTAACCGGAGAATGAAGAGGAGCGAGGAGAGACAGAAGGGCAGTGGGCTACTCCTCCTTGCGCGATAGGTGTAGGATCTTATTTTCCCATAATTACAAGTAAAAAGATACGTATATAGTATTTTATTTTCATACTCCACTTACATAATTATATTTTCTAGACATAGGAGAATATAATATAATATACTTTATTCAAAGAAATCGATCCGGATTGAACTTAGTGTCCGTTTATTTACGGTTATAATTTTAGGAGTATGAGAAATAAATTGGTTGTTTTGTAATTGATGAGAGTGGATATGAGTGATGAACAATGTAAAATTGTGATAATTTCTTATTTTGCCCATATATAATTCTTTCATTGTCATTGGTGATTTTTTTTGAATTAATTTAACTTTTTCAATGAATCTAATGTAACTTTCTCTAAAAATATAAAAACTATAAACAAAATTAGTAAAATATATTCATATTAAGTGATTTTTTTATAACATTTTATTATTTTTTGTTTTGATAACATTCACTCATCTTAATTTGTGTTTTGATTACTTTATTCCAGTGTTCATGGCCCTATGATTTATTGGCAATGTGTATGAATATCTGTGTTTCCTCTATGGTTATTTGATTTTTGTTTGGTTGCTATTGTATATATTGCTTTGGTGTCTCTATATACTAACTCCAAGTACTTTTAGAGATGCAACAGCTTTTTCATTATTTGTTTCCAGATATACATGGAACGGGGGCAAGCAAACCACAAACAATGAAATGTGTGGAATGAAATTTAACTGCCATACCAAACCACAAACAAATCTCTTTCGGGTTTTTTTCAAGGTAAGAAGGTAATATTCATACCTAGATAAAATTTGGACTCCTAATACCCTGATCACGTCACAAATGAGATATATCCTGGATAACTTATTTCATGATCCAAAACAAGAAATATTCAACAATGGCACTAGCCTTACCCTTCAGGGCTAACCTAAAATGGTATTGCTTAAGAAAGTGATGGAAAATCACAAATTCTAATGTTTTGCTGGACAAGGAATATTAAGGCAACGATGCAGAAAATTTGGTAGAGAGGAGTCATGAAATGCAAGATTTCTTGGTTTAAGTATTTTCAAATTAGAATCGCTTGTCCTGTCAGATAACCAGCTGAACAATTAGACATCAAAGTTATAGTAAAAGATTTGCACACGATCAAGCAGCTAGTTATTGGGGATCGGGAAAAATCACGCACAAATACTTAGAGACAAAATTTACCTAGTTAGGTTTTCAAAAGCCCAAGTACGAAGAAAATTGTATTATTCCATTAGCATCTGTGTTCGGAAGAGAACAACCCATGACTCAGCTCTCTTCTCTCACACTGGTCTCTCTAACCTCTCTATTCTCACCATTCTGCTCTAACTATTATATCCCCAATAGATTAGAATGTATGTAGCAATAGACAGAGGTAAACTCCAAGAGCCTTAAAGGCTCAATCCATGCTTGGAATTCTTCAGGATCAAACCAAATCCAGAGTAAATCCTGTTAAAAATTTAGAAGGGTTGTAAATAAAATTAGGACACCACGGGATCTAAGAGACAACCGAAAAGGGTCCGAAATAGATTTTACTACTTTGGTAGTTCAAGATCAAGCCTTGTTATGCATTCTTTAGAATTGACCTATTTTGAATAATGAATTGATATGGACACCAAGAGAAGTCGTCCGAAATAGAGAAAGACAAAAGAAACACTATAAGATGGTTAACCAGGATTTCATCTGTTTTCAGTATTCAAAAGTTGATCATTTCGAGCTACTAATGTTTATTAGTTGGTTTGCCTTTGTGCTAACACTTACCTCATGGTTAGTTTTCTTGCAAGCAATGTCGATTAGCTTCCATAGTAACATAGTTACGGGTTTTAGAATGCATTATAACAATGTAGTATGTTTTGAAAAATAAATTAAAAATACATAATTTTATAAATAAACTTTTTAAATTCTCCATACAAATTTACACGCTATTCTTCTTTAATATTAATTGGTTGGATTATAATCCAAATACTTTTATAGATTCTCATTATTATTCATAAAATCTATAATTTATAATCTAAAAATTAGAAAATAATTGATTTCCAAACATCCCTTGGTACATTTCTAAATAATTGGTTGGTGCCAATTATAATTTCAAAACAGAGTTTAAACTGATGCTGAATGACAAGGCAAGTCACGAAACCGTTCCATTTGGCGTTGTTATTCCCATTGAAATACTTGAATAGCACTGATGGTTCACATATTCCGAGCAAGTTGCGCAACGGATGAGTAAGTTCCAATTATCCCAGCTAAACTTGCCAATACTATAATGCCAACAATGCCCCAATATTCATAACTCTTCTTTTTTTGAGAACCATTTGAAGTTTTCAGGTAGCAACAACAAGGAAAAATGAATGATGTTAGAACCACAAACATCGATCCCACCAAAGCCATAAGAGCATCAACATATGGAAATACACAAGCAATAACTGTTGTGGTGAACAGTAATACGATTCTTATGGGGAGTCCCTTGTTAATAAGTGGTCCAATTTGTAAGGTATTTGCAACTGGAGTTAGTGTCAACGAGTATTTGGTGATTGGAATGACTAAAGTGGCGTATATTGCTACTCTAGAACTTGCATGATTTGTTGAAAGGTTTAGTGTTATCTGTGACTTAACTTTGCCCCCGTACATTAGATAGCCAATCACGCCAAGTAACAAGTAGACAAGAGTGTCAAAAGAGAAGCTAACCACCATGACTTGCAATCCAAAAGTTGAATAAAATCAGGCCAAACAAGTTTACATAACTATTAATGCAATAATAATAACTTTTTTATTTCTTTTTTCAGTTATTATGCCTTAAAAAAAATCAAAGAAAGATTAAAATATAAGTCAATTTACCTTAATGAAATGTTCTTTCTCCTGCATTGACGCATCTAAGGTAGGAACCATGGGATGACCTCCAAAACATGCAATAAACAAGCTAACAGAGATAGGTATACCTCCTATGGATAGCAATGTTTGTCCATTATTGTTCTGAAATCTGATCCTACCCGTTTTTACCCCAACGCATATCACCAAGATGACCACACCAATGATGGAGAACAACCCAATAGCAGTAATGTAGGCTACAATTCCCAATTTAGAAGGCACAATAGAAGGCAAAACAACGAGGGTTGTGATCATGACAAATAGTGATTTCCCCTAAATCATTATTTCTCCCACGCGGAAAGCAAAATGAGGAAACAACTTGTGCAAGTTGTCTGCTTCTACGATCAGTAGTCCCACGGTAATTATGTAGATCTCCATATTAGTTGCAATATATGGAACTCTGCTCCAATTCTTCTGAAAGCTTTCTGTGCTATATCATGATAGCTTGTTATGGGTGTTAATGCTGATTCCATACACCATTTTAGCAAAATCGTAGTGTACAAGGCCACCAATGTCGTCAAGGTAAAAAATAACAAACCGAGTCACCCTTCTCTTGAGAGGGCATAAGGTACTGTGAGCATTCCAATTCATGATAACCAAAAAGCACATTCAGAAATCAATGTTTCTCCATACAATGTCAAATATTGTGAAAAAGAACTTTCAAACCCGTATATTTTAATTGAGTATTAAAGGATTTCAATACCTATGAAGGTTCCAGATGCATTGTAACAAGATTTTAGAAAGTTTGTTCTTGTTTCAATGAATTGGAGACTTCCCTCTTCAACCAATGACAATTGCATGCTTTCTCTAGCCATTGACACTATACTAGGGGATGGGAGGTATACGTGCCTATTTATATTTTTTGAGGAAAAGTCAATTGTGAATTAAACTTGAAGTTTCCAGATTGATCCAGCAAGAAGTAATCCACATGAGTAAGAAAGAAGATGGTGGAGGAAAGAAGAACGTGGGAGAAAGGAATATGCAAAAGGAAAATCAACATTTTCCTCTTTAACTGAATGAAAAAGACTCTCCTTTCTTAATGGGGAAGGAAACATCGGAGGGAAGAAAAGGGAGTTCCAGAATTCCGTTCCTTTGATTCATCTCTTAATATTTTCTCTTATTTTGTATATAGAGAATTGTTTGTATTTTCTCCTATTTCAAGAGATAGTAAAATTGTTCTCTCCTTGTATTTAGAGAGAAGTTGTTGTAATTCATTTACAATAGTGAAATCCTTCTACACCCGCCCATGGTTTTTCCCTAATTTGTTTGGGGGTTTTCCACGTAAAATATTTGTGTCCACTTATCTTCATTTTTCTCAATTTCACTTTGTTTGCTAGCCAGCTTCAACCCATAATTTCCTAGAAGTGGTATCAGAGCTCTTGGTTGCGGGGTTACTATTCATGGATTCTATTAACAGATATGATAATGTTCATGTTGAAATAGTGAAAATCAGTTCAAGTCAAAAGCAAATCATCATCGACACCATGGCAGCAAAGTTCAATATTGAGAAGTTCAATGGGTGTAATTTCTTGTTGTAGAAAATGAAGATAAAGGCAATTTTGAGGAAAGATAATTGCTTGGAAGCAATTCGAGAAAGACCCACGGGGATCACTGAGGATAAGTGGAACAAGACGGACGACAATGCAATTGTCGATCTGCATTTAGCACTAGCCGATGGAGTGTTGTCTAGTGTGGTAGAGAAGAAGACAACGAAGGAGATTTGGAATACTCTGACAAGACTAGACGAGGCCAGGTCACTTCACAATAAGATCTTCTTAAAGAGGAGACTCTATGCTTTTCGAATGGCAGAATGCACATTGGTAACCGACCACATCAACACCTTGAATACTCTATTTTCTCAACTTATAGTGTTGGGTCATAAAATAGAAGAAATTGAATGTGCTGAGATTCTACTTCAAAGTCTACCTGACTCGTATGATCAACTCATCATCAATTTGACGAACGGTGTCCTTACGGACTATATAGTCTTCGACGATGTTGCAGCTGCTATCTTGGAAGAAGAAAATATATCACACCCCAAACTTCTAGAGTGTGAAATAAGCAATGAAACAACGCAAATCAAAACTTAATATAAACATAACTCTAATAAATTGAAATAAATTCCAATAATTGATAATCAACTATCAAATAATAAATAATCGATCCTAAATAATCTGAATATAAACTAATCAAAGTAGGCTCACAATGCTCGAACAAATAAATAAACAAAGTCTAAAAATCTCCAACTTAACATCTAAACATAAATATTGTCAAAAATATAAATTCTATCTAACATTCTGAAACATCTTCATACACGAGGTCTAAGTCCTTGGGTCCACCTCATCGCTTGTAAATTATAAATTTATAGAAAAACATAAGTCAGAGCTCGAGTAGGAAGTTATACTGAAACCATCAACATATTGAATAAAGCATGCTCGCATCAATAATATAATATGCACAACAACAATATAAACTATCAACTAAACATTCACAATACTATCATGCTCTCATGCGACTCATGTATAATTTCGACGGTCTTGCACCGCGGGTAGCCCACATCGGGGACCAATCATAGAGTTCATGGGCTGCTCTGATCGTTGGGTAACCTCTAAACCCGGTAGTTTCACGGCCTTTCACTGGAGGAATTGCAAAGACTCCAAATTGAGTTTACGGGCTGCTCCGATCGTTGGGTAACACCTAAACCCGGTAGTTTCACGGTCTTTCATTGGAGGAATCGCAGAGACTCCAAATCGAGTTCACGAGCTGCTCTGACCGTCGGGTCATCACCTACCCAGTGTTCGACATCCATGTAGGCTCATATATACCAACAATAATCAATTTTAGACTTAAACAGTAGCCATAAATGGACTGGAAGGCAAGAAATAGGCCAAAAATCAAAAATAAATATGTTGCTTGAGTGGAAAAAACTATATAGTCAGGTTCAACATTAAAAATTCTAAAACATTATAATTTATAAGTAGAGGTATTGAGTCCAATGTCAATAGAAACAACACTCTACAAACTTTCAGATGATAGTTAGTAGGTTAAAACCAGAGTTAAGACAACATATTCATGTCAGTTCAAAGTTGAATACCTTATTTTGAAGCACCACAACTATTTTGTCAAATTCAATCGAACAATGGATTTTTCTCGTGTAAAAATAAAATACAAAAAATATATTTATTTGAATCTCTATGTGTCTAGTTTCAAACAAAATAAACGGTGCGCAATTCTGATACACGTACTAAAAGTTATGCTCGTTTTACCGAAGTATGTAAGTGCAATCGGCACATGCGCAAATTTACTGCAGCTCAATCACGAATTTTTGTAGAATTATGTACGCTAAATTAGGCTTCAAAATTTTAATCCAAAATAGTAGACACATAAAACAATACTCAGTAAAATTTTCAAAAACTTTAGAATTTTAAAATCACCCTAACGAAATTTCTCAAAATCAGATTATCGCCGTGTTCTTTTTTTTTTTCAGATTCTGTTCTTTGCAAATAACTTCGTTTTGGCCTTCATTTCTACAACCTAAGTGTCCAAATCATTCAAAAATCCACATAAAATATGCATGACTCAATCACACACCAAAAACAACATATATATACCACCGAATTAAACATGATTTACGCAATATCTCAATGTAAATCAACATGAAATCCTACCTTATTCGAATAAAAACCGGCAAACACTTGTATGATCGAAAACCCCTTGAATACTTCGCATACTAGGTTGATTATGAGCTCTATGCAAAACTCTCAACATCATTTACAACTTTCTAGTTGACCTCGTTGCACGAATCTTCTGTTTAGGCACTCCTTCTCCCTCCTCAAGCTATTAGGGTTTAGAGATATCTTTCAAAAAAAGCTACGTATTTTTAATATAAACTGATTTTAGGGTTTCCTAATTCTTTTATACTCATAATTAGGTTAATTATATTAACCCCCCTCGAACTACCACAACTCTTGCATCGAGTCCCAACGTTCCAATCCCTTCCGATTAAGCCACAATTAAATTTTAAACTCAAAATCACAAGTTCAAAAAATAATAAAAACAAGAGGTCGAACCTTTGGTCCTCACAAAGTAGGCCAAAAATAAGGAGGACAGACATGCATGTTCGCAGCAAGCGGAAGCCTTGAAAATTGTTTTCAGATGACGAAGTCTTCGTCAATGATAAGGCTTCGCACCTGAGAACAAAAGGTAGAGAAACAGTGACGAGAGGGAGATCAACAGAACGCAACTCGGTGGGAGTCAGAATCAGGGTAGATTAAAATCTAGAAGTAAGAAGAATATTAAATGCTACAATTGTGGTAAGAAAGGGCACTACAAGAAGGATTGTTGGAACAAAAAGAAGAGTGGAGATCCTGAGTCATCAAATGCTCAAGGGAATGTGGCAAGTACCTCGGATAATGGGGAGGTTCTATATAATGAGGCAACAACGATGGTCGGAGGCAGAAAGCTGTTTTTTGACATCTGGTTACTAGACTCAGAAGCAACATGGCACATGACATTGGAGAGAGTGGTTCAACAAATATGAACCAATCTCAGGAGGTTGGAAGAAGTTCATGAAGGGGTTTGTGGTCCTCACATGAATGGAATGATGCTGGCAAAGAAAATATTGAGGTTGGGCAATTTTTGGTCTACCATGGAAACCGAATGCGTGGAATATGTGAGAAGATATCATAAATGCCAAATACATGTCAATCTTATGCATGTTTCGCCATCCGAGTTGCATGCCATGACCTCACCATGGCTTTTCTCAGTATGGGGAATCCATATGATAGAAAAAATTAAGCCTACAGCTTCAAATGGACATAGGTTTATCTTGGTCACTATGGACTACTTCATGAAGTGGGTAGAAGCTACTTCTTATACTACGCTGACAACAATACAAGTGGCACAGTTCATCCGACAGAATATCATCTACTACTACTACGGTGTACTGTAGGAGTTGGTATCAAACAATGGAGTAGATTTTAAGGGAACGGTCTTAGAGCAGTTGAATGAATTTGGGATTCAAGCCCATAAGTCGTCAATCTACAAACCGTAGACTAACGGGGCAGTTGAAGCAGCAAACAAGAATGTCAAGAGAATCATAGAAAAATGGTGGAGTCTACCAGAAGTTGGTCTGAATAGTTACCCTTGACTTCTATGGGGGTATAGGGCGTCAATTCAAACATCTACAGGGGCAATGCCCTACACTTTAGTCTATGGAAGGGAAGTTGTACTCCCGATAGAACTTGAAATTCCATCTTTAAGGGTTATCGCCGAGTGTGGAGTACCGGGGGGAGAATGGAACAGTGGGAGATTTGAAGAATTGATGTTGTTCAATAAATGAAGATTGAGAGTATCATGTCCAGGGATACCAGCGTAGAATTGTGCAGGTGTTCAGTAAAAAGGTCAAGACTCGAAATTTGGTTAAAGGAGATCTGATACTCAAAGAAATCAAAGCACCAATTCACGATCCATGAGGAAAATTCAAACCAAGTTGGGTCGGACCATACATCATCAAGATTATTTTACCAGAAGGGGCGGTGCAAATCATGGACTTAGATGGAAACGAATTTTCTGCCTTGGTCAATTTGGACCAACTCAAAAAGTATTACCCCTGAGAGAAGCTTGCTATGTCGAAAACCACAAGAGTGGGCGACTTAGGCAAAAATTAGAGCAAAATGCCTATTGGGAATGAAAACTTGTAAAGACATCCCAAGCAAAATGAAGGGCTTCAAATAAAATAAAATAAAATAAAAAGCACATCAAAAGGAGAGTGGGAGAAAGTCGAATGATGAGTGTCTGGGTATTGAAGAACTAGAGAATCGTCCAAAATCGGAATCCATGTGCGAAACGACTCGATAGCCGAGCACCACACAGTGTGAAGGGTAAGAGCGTAGGTCTTCAAATCAAAAGGTTGCCGAGGCCCCACCACAATTGGGATGTCATCGAAGAACGAATTCCCAATGTCATACTCCTTGCCAAGTGCGTTACCAGGAACGGCACAAGGAATATCCTCGGGAGCGTTAGACGGTCTAGCTGAGGGGGCATTGCTTGGTGCGTCCACTACAGTGGAACCAAAGAGAGGATGGGCCAAATCATGGCCAAGATCCACCCTTGACACAATTAGAGCAACCATGGCCACACGACCAGTGTCGGAATCCGCCGCCGAGGTAGTAACAATCGAACTAGATGGACGAGCACCAAACATTTTGAACTTAGTGAGAGAATCTCTAGGGTTAGAGAGAGAAGGAGGAGGAGTTATGAGTTTTAAAAATCAAAATTTCTCTCTCTGTATAGATTTTGGCCAGAATTGAACAGTAGCGGGCGCCATTCTAAAGAGGCATGTACACCAGAATGATTGACATTCCTAGGAGCCGTTAGGCTTTTCACGTGCAACGGCCACCATCATTGGTTGCGTATGCCATTTCAGTTCAGTTACCCACTAGCGGCCATCAGAACTGTTCGCTTTCTGCCTTCCTAGTTCATGTGTACGCCAGTCTAAGGTACATGTGCGCCAATCCAGTATATGTTTCTAAATTGAAAATCATTTATGTTTATAATAATTTTGCATGTTACACACGCACCCTGACTACAATTCAGCTCATTTTGTACCCTGAGTACATGCACCTTGAGTGCACTTTTTAATATCACTTTGTATCTTGAGTGCACATCTTAGTTCGTTTTGTACCCTGAATACACTCACCCTGAGTGCGCTTTTTAAAAATCACTTTGTATCCTGAGTAGATGCACCCTGAGTGCATATTTTAATTCATTTTGTACCTTGAGTACACACACCCCGAGTGCGCTTTTTAAAATCACTTTGTATCCTGAGTGCACACTTTAGTTTGTTTTGTGCCCAGAATACACGCACCCTGAATGCACTTTTTAAAATGACTTTGTACCCGGAGTATATGCACCCTGAGTGTACATTTTAGTTCGTTTCGTACCCTAAGTACACGCACCACGATTGCGCATTTTAAATCACTTTGTACCATGAGTGCACATCTTAGTTTGTTTGGTACCATAAGTACATGCACCCTGAGTGCACATTCTAGTTCGCTTCGCACCTCGAGTGCATACGTTGAATCTATTTTGCACCGCAAATGTACACACCTTGAGTGCATTTGAATATTCATTTACACCATGAGCTTTTTGGCATGTTTCACGAGTATTGATCGCATGTATGCACGCATTGCCAAGCTTGTCTTGATACATACATTGTCTCAAGAACTACGCTAGTTTGGTCCCTACAATGGGGTAGAGCCCGATTGCAATGATATCCTGTGCTAGATTTTGGGCTTGCGAAAATTTAGGAACATGCAAGTTGGTATGTCTTTATCTTTGACGGCGACTCTTGTCACCCAATGTCTATCAAGCCCGTCAAAGAGGGGCAATTGTAGACACTCCAAATTGGATCCTGAGATTTTTCCAAAAGTAATGATTGGACGTTCCCAATGATGAAAAAAGATAGTACTTACCCTTGAATGTAGATTTGAGTTATGTTAAGAATTGAAGAATTTAGCCTTGAATGCTCTAACTTCATCTTTATTTTTCACCAAAAATATTTACGAAACCACCTTCACGCACGCCACTTTGCCATGCGTGGTGCCCGCCAGTCCAGTGACTAGTTAAATAAGTCTAACTACGATATGGCTCACCCTACTGAGCGACGTGCGGTTGCGTGTTGTAACTTTCGCGCGCCCACCAGTTTTTGGAGTGGCTTGCGGTGCTCAGCTATTGCGTGCGCCAGTCCAAAGGCTAGATGGATAGATTGCCCTTAATCGATTTTGGCACTTTGAGGACCTATAAATAGAACCCCCAAGCTTCAAAAAAAGGAGAGAGGCCGATTGGGAGAGGAAATTGAAGAAAGAGAGAAAAAGAAAAGGCTTTTGAAAGAAAACCAACTCCTTCCCAAGAGGGTATTTTGGAAAGAAAAGTCCTTGAAAGAGCATTTTTAAAGAATTGGGCTAGAGCATTCAAGTCAAGAATAGTAGGAAATACGAGATTAGTATCCCACATGCTCTAACTGAAAAACACAAAAAAAAAATACCTCCATGAAAAGATGAAACCGAACCATTGCCTTGTCATTCCCATTGAAATACTTGAATAGCACCGACAGTTCACATATTTTGAGCAAGTTGGGCAACAGATGAGTAAGTATCATTTATCCTAGCTAAATTTGGCAACAATATCATACCGGCAACTATGTCCCAATATTCGTAACTCCCTCATTTTTTGAGAACCATATGATATTTCCAATTAGCAACAATAAGAAAAAATGAATGATGTTAGAATTCCACAAACAGTTATCCTACCACAACCATCTGATATTTTCAGTTAGCAATAACAAGAAAAAATAAATGATGTTAGAATTCCACAAACAGTGATCCTATCGCAACCATAAGAACATCAAATTATGGAAATACACATGCAATAACTGTTGTGCTGAACAATAACACAATTCTTATGCAAAGTCCCTTGTTAAGAAGTGGTCCAATTTGCATGGCATCTGCAACTAGAGTTGTCGTCAATGAGTATTTGGTGATTGGGCGACTAAAGTGGCATATATCGCTACTATGGAACTTACATGATTTGTTGGAAGGTTTAATATTATCTATGACAAGTAGACAAGAGTGTCAAAAAAGAAGTTAACCACTGTGGTCGGCAATCCAAAGGTCATTCGGATAAAGTCAGCATGGGTTAAACAAGTTTACATAACTATTCATGTAAAAATAATAATTGCTTTTTTGTTTCTTTTTTCAATTATTTGTGCATTAAGAAAATTAAAAAAAAAAGATTAAAACATAATTCACTTTACCTTAGTGAAACATCATTTATTTTGCATTAACACATAAATGTAGAAACCACGTGATAACCCACGAAACATGCAGTAAACAAGCTGACAGAGGTTGGTATACCTCCTATAGCTAGCAGTATTTTTCCATTCTCATGATGAAATCTGATCCTATCAGCTTCTGCCCCAACACATTTCACAAAGACGACCACTACGATCTTAGAGAACAACTCAACGACGGTTATGTAGGATACAATTCTCAATTTAGAAGGCAAAATTGAAGGTATAATAGTGAGGATTGTGATCATAACAAATAGTGGTTTCCCCCCAATTATTTTTCTCCCACACGGAAAGCAAAATGAGGAAACAACTTGCGCAAGTTTTTTGCTTCTAGGATCGACAATCCCACAACAATTATGTAGATCTCGAAATCAGTTGTAATATACGCAATTATACTTAATTTCCTTTCGAAAGCTTTCTGTGCTATATCTTGATAGTTTTCTACAAGTGTTTTTATTGCTTCCATACATCGCTTTAGTAAAATTGAATTGTGCAAGGCCGCCAATGTCGTCAACAAAAAAATAGCAAACTGAGTCACCCTCCTCTTTAGAGGGCGTAACGTGCTGTGATCATTCCAATTCCCAATAAGCAAACACATTCAGAAACTAATGTAATTTCATATAGTGTCAATTATTATAAAGAACTTTGAAATCCGTATATTCGTATTTAGTATCATAGGTAATACTTGAGAACGTTTTGGACACATTGCAACAAGATTATACAATGTTTGTTTCCCTTGTTTCAACGGATTGGAGACCTCCCTCTTCAACTATTACTATACAATTCTCCTTGGACAATTTCTTCGAGAGATGTAGTTTTTTCTTCAGGCATTGACACCGCAATTATTTTTTCTGCCATTGAACTTGACACTACTACTTGGTTACGAAGAAAGAGAGTGAAGCTAATTAATATATGAACTAAGGGGGGGAGTACTGGAAGGGACGTATAACTTTCTATTTATATATACGCAATGAGAAAGAAAACAGGAAAATACCTCTTAAGTTAAACTCCAGTTTTATCACACTAATTAATTAATAAAACTTATCGTGTAAGTTCTAGACCCATGATTGGATCCTTGTATCACTCATAATACGACAAATTTATCATATACTTTGTTATTTTGTGACAGATACATTGAGAACCTAAAAGTTATTTCCATTGCATTAGAAATTCAAATTACATTATTCATTTGCGTTCAAAAAGAGAAATATAAAAAATTGAGAGACACGGACAAGTAAAACATTTCATTGAGATTTGGTATAGTAGTTTGAAAAATATGACAGCATCTTATAGTAAATTCCGCGCTATTAATTGGATAGAAAACTTGTTCTATGAGATTATGTGTTTCTTCTCTCTCAATCCAACCAAACAAATGGAGATTAATGATTAGGTAAGCCTAAATTTCCTTCTTTCGTGCTTCTCAGAACTTGTCCTTTTAATATTTGTCTAAATTCTTTTTTCTATCATGTCATATGTCGCTCTCAAAATTCTTATCACAAAATTTTACATTGCAATATTGCGTAATATATTTTAAGTATTTCATAAATAATACATTATATAACTTAAAGAAAGAAAAATAGCATACGATTTTTCTTTGTGACATTTAGTGTTTGAGAGGGACTAGCACACGATGTATATTTCTATGTGATATTTAGTGTCTGAGAGGGACCAGACCATAGTACGTATCAAACAAGTCTCGTAGCAGTACCGGAATATTGGCGCACAATCCTGACCACCATACCTGCCTGTTTCGGATTGTTCTGGCATGTACTGGGCTGTTTCGGTGTATCTCGGCCAAAAACAATACTGGCCGGTACAGTACCGGTCCATATTTATTTATTTTTTTAAAATCCAATTAAATTTTTTTTGATAATTGAAAATAAATTGAGACTAAAATCATTTATTTTTATTTTTGGTGATTTCTTTTTAAATTGTGAGACTTTATTTTATGTCTAATGTATTTTTTTGTTAAAAAATACGATTTGAAAAAATGTACATTTACTTTAGCGATAAATCCGAAATGGTGCACCGATACACACTGGTACTGATACGTATCATACCAATAACGAAATGGTTACGCTCATCGATACGAGATTGATAATTTTGGACCAGCCACATTGACCGGTGTTGCCTTTTAGATGGTCTTGAAATAAGAGAGGGGGACCAAAAAACAATGGAGATCAGTAAGGTCGGTCATTTACATGGAAAGTCTTTGTTGCTTTACATTGAATGGAGCCATCTAGCAAGGTTTTCAAGTTGGCTGGGACCGTGACCTTAAGGTCCATTTGGATCGCATACTTTATTTGCTTGTTTTCTCATAGATACGTAAATTTATATGTAAATTTTATATTATATAAAAGTATATATAATTAAGTAAACGAAACGGACCCTATAAACATTTACAATGTACTAATCTTAGCCTTCTTGTTTTGAAATATAATATAACATATGATATGATAGTAAAAAATTAAGATAAAATATTAAGCTTAAGACAAAACGCAGATGAATTAGGCACTTTAAGTAAATCAAAGTCGAATAAACTTTTAGTGAAGCAACGTTTTTGAATTTTTGCTTATTCCATGTGATGTGATATTTTTTTTGTCATTATTAAGTAGATATTGTTAACCCCAAGGGGTGGCTTAGTTTTCAAGACATGAGACTTAAAAGTATGATGGTTTTAGCTAGATTCGAAACATGTCAAGTGTTATAAACTCTTATAGAGCCAGTCCAGACAGGATAAAAAACCCTGGCTTTAAATAGGGCCTCACAAGTGGATGGTAAAATTAGTTCCGAGCACTAGCGGACATTAGATTGAGAGTAATTTCAAAACCGTTCAAATACTTCGGTTATAGAAAAAATTAAGTAGATATTGTTATAGCCTCTCAATTATAGTTATTAATTTTTATGATTTAAATGAACAATTTAAAGTCTAACAAATATAGTTATTCACGCTAACAAATAAATACCACACATATTAGAAAGTGATTCTTTTATTTTTCGGCTTTTTACAAAATATTAGAAAAGTCGCATGAAACTTGAAAAAAATTCCAATTATATATATTTAACGTCAAAGGAGAATTGACACACGAATTTCAATGTTATAATAATATATTAAACATTAATGACTTACAATCTTAAACCAATGTCGTCCATCAATTTAAACACGAAACCTCTTTTACAAATAGTAAAGTTTTTAGGGTCCAAGAAAATGAATCAAAAAATTCTTCCCGAATTTAAAATAAATTATCATGATTCACTTGTATCTTACAAATACAAGTGAATCAAGACTATTAATTTTTAATTCGGAAAGAGTTTCTTAGTTTATTATTTTAACCCTAATACTCCTCTTTACAAATACGAAGACCCTCTTACGATTACGATGGACCATCTTTACGCGATATGTCATCAATTTTGAAAATTAATATTAGAAATCTCCTTTTTCCAAATCTTCAACAGCCCACCTCCACCCAAAAATTAGATGAGACCCACATCAACTATGATGCCTAAGGTTAACCTCTTGATTTGGTAATTTTTAGAAAGGTGATGAATATTTTGGTTGTTCATTATCATTTGAATATCTTTTTATTTGGTATGTAAGATTATTAATTACAATATTTTTCTAATCAAGTTACATCAATTTCTGGCTATGAATTGAGCATTTTGCATTTTATTTTATTTTTGTTTTGGGTGTTTGATCACAGATTTTAGAATGCATTATGCGATAATGTATTCTAAAATGTTCTAATTTTAGAATCACCTCTAGATGAACTTTATGAATTTTGTATATAAATTTACACACTGTTCTTTTACAAAATTTATTTTTTGCATTATTATCCAAATACTTTTACAAATTTTCATTGTTATCCATAAATCTATAATTTATAATATAAAATCTTGATACTAAAAAATAATTAGTTTCTGAATAGCCTTTAGTACATACATTTAAGGTTGATGATCAGAAGGGGGTTAAATAGCGATATTGTTTTCATAAGATTGTAATGAAACTAATGGATACAGAAGCAAAGGTTCCAATCCCCTGAAACCAGTAGGGCAAACCATGGAATTTGCTATGGATGAATGGTGCCAATTAGCCAATATTACTAATAAAAAAGAGTTTTCACTGATGCTAAATGCCAAAGCAAGTCACAAGATTGTCTTCCATAAGTCTTAAAAAAATACAATCACTTATTACTTCATAAAAAGATAAAACCAACCCATTGGGGGTTGTTATTCCCATAAAAATACTAGCTAGATCAGCAACAATCATTCACTTCCGTGCAAGTTGGGCAATGGATGAGTAAATGCCAGTTGTTCCAATGAAACTCGACAATATTCCTATAATGCCAACAAAATAGCTTTAAATTGACGCTCACACCGAGAAGGTTATGAATTTGGGACCCAAAAAGTTTTGGATTTCTTGGAGCAATTTGTTTAGTTTTGGGCTCCTATTTTTAAAAAGATTAATTATGTGTCACTTGCATTGCACATGAAAGTATTTGCTTGAAATTTAATGAAATATATTTATGTTGCACATAATAGGCAAGTATTATATGTGGAGATGTGTTATAACATTCACATGTCTAAATAGTACTTAATGTAAAATTTTCTAATGTTGGAGGTCTATTTGTCGCTAATTAATCTAAGAATCGCATATGATGGTTATGCTATGCTGACTTAGATGCTCTTTTCTGTAAAAGACTTCATTGTTGTATTTTTTCTGCTACACCGAGATAGCAAACAACAAAATACCTCTTAAGTTCAACTCCATTTTTATCACACTAATTACTAAAAAAATTTGTGTAAGATCTAGACCCGTGACTGGATCCTTGTTTTAACTCCTAATACGACAAAATTATCCTATACTTTTCTATTTTCTGACTCATACAATATTCATGAGAACCTAAAAGATATTGGGATTGCATTAGGAATTCAATTTACTTTACTCATTTGCGTTCAAAAAAAGAACTATAAACGTTTGAGAGACACAGAGAAGTAAAACATTTTATTGAGATTTGGTAAAGTACCTTGACAAATATGACAGTAAAATATTCCGTGCTATTAAGTGGATATAAAACTTGTCCTATGATATTATGTATTTCTTCACTCTTAATCCAATCAAACAAATGGAGATTAATGATTAGGTAGGCCTACATTTCTTCCTTCAGTTTCTCTCAAAACATGTCCCTTTTATATTTGTCTAAATTCTTTTTTCCATCACGTCATGTGTCGCTGTTAAAATTTTCATCACGAAAAATCACATTGTAATATTATTATATATTTAAGTATTTCATAAATTATACTCCATATAGTTTAAAGAAAGAAAAATAGCATATGATATTTCTTTGTTTAGTGTCTGAGAGGGGAATTTGGGAGGTTGTTGTGCATGCGCACAACAATCCCTGCTGCTCTATTTGAAAGGAGACCAGACACAAACCAAGGTTATTAATATCGTACTGTATCAGTTAATACATATCGTTTTGGGGAAAAAATAATACCAGACACATTTAATACCGTTTCGTTCTAAATACAGGTCATGCTAGCTAATACAGGCAATACCTCCTAGTATCGGTATCTATATATATATAGTTGCGAAAAAAAATTATTAATTTTTTTTCTCTCTTTCTGATTCATATATATTGTGATAGTTGCGATAAATTCGATACGGTACCTAGTATATAATCGATACCAGTACATATCGTATAAATAAAAAAATCGGTACTCAAGCCGAGATGAAATTCAAAACCTTGACACAAACACATTGACCCGTGTTAGAGTTTGTTGCTTTTTAGACTGTCTTGAAATAATAGAAATTGCAATGTCGTCATTTACATTAAAAGTCTTTGTTGCTTTACATTGACTGGAGACAACTTGTACAAGTTGAGTCGGACAGTGACCTTAAGGCCCATTTGGTTCACATACAAATGGAGATTTACATTACTTATACATTGTTGAACTTATATATTTAAATATCTCATAAATTATACGGAAAGAAAAGTAGCATATGATATTTCTATATGATATTTAGTATTTGAGAGGGCTCAGACTGATCGACCGGCAAAAGCGTCGCTGATGCGCCGG
>JABCMJ010015357.1:0-10273 GCA_014822125.1 Arbutus unedo | reverse complement strand
ATCCCGTCTGCACTATCAGAAGCAAGAAGAGTTATCCAACAAAGTCTGACTTCAACCTCTCGTCTGCCCTGCTTAAGCTTAATTTGACGTCTTATTTTTTGCAACCTAATGGCATACTACATTCTCCTGTCGTGAATTTCGCACATTATTTACTCCCATATTCTTCAATGAACATTTTCATTCTGAATAAATGAAAAAATGAACTGTACACCAGAGCTGTCGCACGCTTCCATTGCTTTATACTAAGAACACCAGCCCCTTAAAGCATCACGAGGTGTTCAACTCCTGGACAAACAAACAAAACCTAACCCTAAAAGTAAAAAAATTCAAGTAAGCTTGACAATACTTCAAAATTAACATATAACTGGGGGGAAGATAAAGGGAAAAAGCAAAAATTATCTCCGTCACTCCACCCCAATTCTGCTGCTACCAACATTTTGCACTGGGAAACGAAGCGCGTAATTAGGACCACTCAAAAACTTGATATTTTTCTTGTCCGGCTCAAAGTTCTACTTCATGAAGATCATCCCCAAAACTGCCACCATTCCTCGGTAAGTGAACTAAAGAAGGTTCATTAGGTACAAATGACAAGGGTTGCATACCTAATACCTCCCCTAGAGGTTTCACATCATTCCTCTGTGGAGGACTGTATGCATCGTTTAAGCCTCCGCTCCATGAAGCTGTTCGCCGTGACTGAGATGAAAGGGACATGTTACCATTCATCACCATCCCCTTGTTTGAGATATTATCCATGCTTGGAAACCTTTGCATGGTCATCGATGAAGGAGGGGCGGGAGAGTGGAATGAGCTATTTGCAGTGGGTATTGAGGAACTTTCATCAATCGCTGTGATTTCTTGCATACTATCTGTTGTAGTAGCAACTATTTCTTCACTTGAGGATACTGCCGAGGGAACAAAAAATTTTGGATTGGCGCCACTAGAAGGTCTAAGCGCTGGAACTGAAGGTGACTGAAACAAATTTGTTGGGTTCCCACCACCTTTGTTGAAGGTGTCAACATACCTGCCAAATATAACATGCAAAAATGTGTCGCTAAATATGATTACAAAAGGGACCAGAAAATAAGTTCAAATATGCAAGGGCCAGCCAATCAAATGGAAATGCAGCTAGCTGTGCCAGTAAGCCTTCAACCCATCCTAAGAAATTTTCATCCTCACCCATTAGCTTCTTCATCGCGACAAAAAAAACATTTGCTTCTACAACCAAAACTACATCAATATCTCTAGGTTTCCAAGGTGCTGTCCTCATTTCTGAGTTGGGTGGCAGACGGCAAGAATACTTTTGATAAAGATTGTCGAACAATTCACATAAACCAACAATGTGAAATCTACCATTTATGTTGTGGTTCTAAACATTGAAAAGAATGTACCTGGCAGCAGACCACCAAAAAACCACCATTTTTGTTTTTTTATTTGTAGCGGATAAATCACACGAGTCAACATTGATTTCAATACAACTAGAACCCAGCATGAAGCACAAACTTAAGAGAGGAAAAATAATCACTACTTCTACGAGCTCTATCACCAGTACCTCCAGTACTCAAGCCAGTGAACATATTACAATAGGGAAACCTGAACATATGAGAAACAGTACAATCTTGGGCAGTACTTAACCAGATAGCTCCACTCTTTCCTAAAATGACAAGGACTTTATACCAATGAAAGTCCCTTTTCAATGAACATCTTCTCGAAAAGAAGTACAATAACACCAGCATTTAAGTGCAACAACATAAGTAGAAAGAGAATATAGTAAGAGTTACCTTGACCGGACACCCGCACGTCCCCGAGCAGAAAATTGGTTTGAGGCAGATGGAATGGGTGGAATTCCTGAACTATGTTCAGGAGGAGTGGGGCTTTTATAGTCCAGGTTTCCATTACTAGGAGGCCCGTCGTTTTTTGAAGCAACTCTGAAGTTGGAATCTGACATTCCATTTCGGAATTCTGGTATTGTCGGTGGAGGAGGCAGGGCGGCTTCTTCAGCAGGGGGTTCAGCCCCTTCCTCTTGAATAGGGAAACCAAGAGAGAACTTTTACATTTTTCCATAGAAAAACTGGTGAAGAAATACAAAGCAGCAACTCAACAAACTACCTGTCGGTCCTGACGAGGTTTTAAGACTAAGCCCACTGTCTTTTGCAAGAGCTGTGTACCAAAACTGAAACGTCCAAACCGGGACGCGCTACGAGAGACTGATGCTTTGCCTTGTGTACTAGATGAGGTTGCTTCCATTGATGGGTCTACCTGATGACATAAATTTGAGAACACCTCATTCACTTGTTACCAAGACCACATGAACAAACACGCTCTAGATGATAGGGTCCTATTACATTAATCACCAACCTGTCGAGGGGTTCTGCTAAAATCTGGCTCTGAAACACTTCTGTTATGCATCGTCATTCTAGTGCCAGCAGCTGTCCATTCACTTATGGGCTCAACTGATTCTGAAGGCATTAGCGAAGACATGGCCATGGTTGATTGACTAGTTGGTACTCTAGATCCCATGGTCTGGTAATAATGTTCATTAGTCTGTGCCCCACCCTGTGATGTTGATGGCACAGGCGGAGGTAGGCCCCCAACAACACGATGAGCAGTATTATCAAAAAGGTTGAGCAATTTCCCAACCAATTTTGCTGGAGCAGAGTTTGTAGAGTATCCACCCTGCAAGAGTGATGTCCATGTTTAGGGATCAGAAGAGATACCTATGTTTAGATAATATAAGTGAAAGAACAGGAAGGTACCTGTTGGTGAGTCCGTATCCGCTCATCAAGTGATGAGACTAATTTTTTCCATGTGTCCACTTCGGGTGCCCGACCAGTTTTTAGAGATTTTAATACTGCTTGACAGTACCTGCATCAATGAAGTCGTGGTACTAGGAGATCAGAGGTTCAATAGAATGAATTAGTGGACAGGGAAGGTTTTCTATACGTACTTCAACGACTCTGTTACTTTACCCACTTCAGCCAGCATATGTGCATATATAAGCTTATACGGTTGAAATGGTAGCAGGGTAAACTGAGCATTCCCAAGCAGCTTAGAATATTCATATAACTCTGTCCTCTGTCCAAAAACCCAGCAAGCCAGATTCAGCAAGATATCCTTCCAATCCACCATGAACTTTGAAGTGTGGAGACACACACACACACACACACACATACAGAGGTGTACTGAACGAGCTAGAACCAGCCTAGCTAAGGCTCAAATCTGAATTTACTCAATATAAGCTCGAATAACAATCTACTTATAATAGGCTAGTGATCCAAAAAAACATCCTGAGTTAGGTTCCACTAAACATCAACTTGAATTTTCCATGTATAAACAGCAAATACATTATTCTTTCCAAGTTCCAACTAACGGCATAACAAAATGACACAAATGCACATCATTATTCTTCTAGCAATTGTTTTACAACCAAGGATTAGTCCATATCCTTGATAACTTTCCGAGTATAAACAGCACACACATTATTCTTTCCAAGTTCCAACTAATGGCATAATAAAATGACACAAATGCACATCATTATTCTTCTAGCAATTGTTTTACAACCAAGGATTAGTCCATATCCTTGAACACTTCTGCACCATTGCCAAATGCCATAAACCCTATGTAGCAAAGCACAGATGTGTGACGCAATACGAACACAACACTGACACTTCGACTCGAAAATTGGAGGACAGGACACGCTGGGAGCACTTGGGTAAATATGTAAAATTTGTTTCACATAAATACAACATAAGAAACAAGCCTGAAGCCTCTAATTACACTCAAAACACCACATATGCTGTTTTCCACGCTAAAATCGATACATAATTCACTGAAGTATTTCAGCAAGAAAACATTTTCACTCACACGTGTCTTTGCATTCAATCGAACCATTATCTATCACACGAAAAGAGCGTCCGTAGAGTGTTCTGAGAGTTTCCTAGCGTTCTGAAGTGTCCCTAAAGTGTCAAATGAAAAAAGTTAAGAAAGATACAGGACACTTTTAATTGAACGTTGGACACGCATCCGGAAAAAGAAAAAGTAGACAAAGGTAAGTGGTTCTGTAGAACAAATCAACCCAAAAGCAGTGCCAAAATGCCCTAACATTCAATTCAAATGTTGGTAGTATGATATTTACAACACTTACTACTTCTCTGGACTTGTCTAAACACCTAAGCTAACCATGGGCAACCGGATTTCATAAATTATATATAAAAAAAAAAGAAAAGAAAGATAATTAACTGCAGTTTATTTTGGAATACGGCCATGGATACCAACTTCAACTCGACTCAATACGACCATGGATACCAATTGCAACTTGACTCAACTCCTCATTCCAACTACATGAATTTCATTTGATATAAAACATCTACAGAAGTTGCACTTTCCGAGTGGGACTGTATATAATTCCTTAGAAACAACTGGTGGAAATTTACGTAGACAATAGTATAGAAAAAGCCTCTCCCATCAAAAGAATCTTATGATTTGCTGAAACTACAAATAGATGACCTTTCTGAATAATGCATGGTTCCAGAAGGAGACAAGAATATTAACCCACAACCTCCAAAATTATTCATATAAAAAAATAGGGGTTGGCAAACAACCACTATTTTAGAAGAATAGAACTAGCCGCCAAACTTTAAGAATACATATATCCATGAAAAAAGAAACATGTTATCGAAATTTCTCTATCTTCCCAAAAAATGATTCACTCATTAGGAGACAATGACAGTCGAACAGCACCTGAATAGCATCTGGACTAGCATATGTTCGAGGGAATTTCAAGTGATCTGCTCCAATAAGACACAATCTTGCGCTGTCTGAATATGGCTCAAAAGTTGCTTCTGCAACTAAGTAGCAAATGTGTGCTGCAATAATCTTAACCATATTTCATGAAATAATAAGCCACTAGATTTGTCAAAAACCATGTCAAGAGAATAAATAAAACTTCACTTGTATCTTGAGGAAGAGATAATGTGTGGGACATACTTCACTTCTATCTTTCCATAAGCAATCTCCAAGATGAATAAGCACAAGTTCATCATCCTTTGTTCTATTTGCAGTTATAACTGCCAAATTCTCTTCCCAATTGTCTAGCATACCAGTAGCGCCACACTGAAGTTAACAGGAAAAAGACACGGAGAACAGAAGTTTGAGCTTGCAAAGCCCGAGATATTTGCAACCAAAAACAAAGCAAAGCAAATTATATAACAAGGACAGGAATGATAGTAGTATGATCAGGACAACATAGGTTTCAAAGCTAGCTTCAGATTTCGAAGCTCCAACACTATATCAATGAATACCTGGATGCAGATATTTGCAGAACTTACAGATTATACAAACATGGCAAAAATGAATATGATATAAACTCTAAACAAAACAGAAAATTGGAAACAAATAATACCTGTGCAGGCTGCGGAGACACATTTACAGCACTGTAAATGCTGCTATTAGATGTGGTGTCTGTAGAGAACACGTCTGCTGGTTGACCAGCAACTAGCAGGCATAAGGTCCGCAAAGGTGAGCCTGCTACTAGCTGGCAAACCGCCATTTGCTTCACAGTGTCAACGTAAAACTGCATTAAAACCGGCCACAAAAGCACACGTAAAACCAATTTACATACCACAGAAGATACATCTATTGGAAAAGCAAGAGGGAGGACATGAAAATGGACAACCAAAAGAGTGAAACAAACCTGGTCTCCAAGTTGTGCAGCAAGAACAAGTGCAGCCCCCCATAACTGACCCTCGCTTGCACAATGCAAGGCCTCTTTTTTTCTACCAGAAACCAGAAGACTTTGGACCTCGGCAGCAGTCGCCTATAATAACATCAATTATTATCACTAGAAAGGTATATCAACTAATAGACTAAATGTGTACAGAGCAAGTCGAGAAATACCTGCATCTGTCCTTCAGATGGCAATTTCTGCAAGCAGTGGGTAAGAGCACCATAGTCACTGAATTGCTCACCATTCCTCTTGACAGACGTAAAAAGTCTAGCAACTGCTGATTCTGGAACATCACTTTCCTATTGAGAATACCAAAGTCAAAAGAATGCTAACTATCATATTTATTCATATCCTTGAGCAGTTGTTGAGGGCGAATGCTAGGGAAAAACTAAGGACCTCATTTTCCAGGGGGGACATAAACATCAGCTTAACCTCAAGTATTTTTATATCAAAATAATGAGAAATTGAGCTAAAAAAATACTCAACAGTGACCATCTAAGCCCAACATGAATTTCAGTTAGTACATGGACGCTCCAGCAAGCTGGAGTTTCCCATGTATAGTGTGCACCATGTATCTTTGAAAGTGGATCAAGGCCCCTTATGGAGCTTAAGCCCCTTTATTCCACTACAATAACATGACAGTCCATCATATCTTCACTGATAATTTTCCAGTCTGAAGAGATGAAGTACAAAAGTAGGAAAAAGATACCATGAGAAAGACAGAGAAAAAGAAAAATCACAAAAGAAACAAAATTTGACTACCTAAGCTCCTCATCATCACACTCCTCTTCACCACGAAAACCTTTCATAGTGGACCTACAACTTTTTGGCCCACGGAAAATTCCATATGGGAACTGGATGTGGAGTTCATTTCCGTCCACATCCCATCATAGAATGTTTTACCAATAGGAACAACATAGGAGGCTTATTAGGGGGAAAAAGGGAAGCAGAAGCAGAAGATAATTGGCAAAGCAAAGGAAAAATACATAGGGAACCAAAGAGGGGTTTGGGCGAAGTGGTAACAAACACAGAGTGCCAGAATTCATGATTATAGAGCTTGTAAGATGTGGAAATGCCAATAGAATAAGTTTTAGAATAAAGAGGAAAGAACTTTTTAGAATAGCCCAAGAGTACATGATAATTTAAGCAGCCAGAGCAAATCTGAAAAGATAATGCGGACAGGGAAGTATTACTGCAACAGTACACAATGATTTTAATATCCGATGCATTCAATTAGAATTAGTTTCAGCCAGTTTCATAAGAACTTGGGTTTTATACAAATCATTTGGGAAAACTTGGCATCAACAACTGATTGAAACCAGCTACAAATTGTAACTAAAGCTTATAACACAACCGAAAAGCATATTTGAAAAAAGAAGGCAATTTACCCTGGATGCACTGTCAGTACCAAAAGGCGATCGAAGTTTTCCATAATATTGACAAGATATCTTGAGCAATGAGAGAAGCAACCACAAAATTTCGCCTTTCCTGTAATCCACTTCAGGAGACTTGCAAGTCGCAATCCTCTCATCAATCCACTTGTTCAACTCTTTACTACCAACATTCCCTCCAACCAAGGGACCAGGAAAGGACTGTCTGCTCAGTGTATTGAAATATTCTAGAGCGCCTTTTGTGCATGATGGATCAAAATTCTCAGAGACAACTTCTGTCAAGTTGAGAACAGATATTGAGCCTCCTAGAGGACCCTTCATGTAAAACAAACTTAACATTTTAATTCTTAATCAAAGTGATAAATCATGATGAACTTAGTAACTTAAGCTATAAGAATTCATGAACTAACCTGGCTCCCATAGGACGAGGCACTGAGAGAACTATCTTTCATCACAATGAGTTTCCCACCAAACCCAAAAGTAACCAAAGCATGTGGAGGACGGCCAGCAGATGACCTTCCCGCGATAGGATCATAAGAGAATTGATGGCCAGTCTGAAACTGTTGCTGTGAGTTACTACCTAAATTTTGATTGCCATAGTAATCTTTTGACCCATGCATTTGATCATTCTGCTGCAAGCTTGGCTGATTAAGCTGTTGGCTGAAGTTCCAACTAGGAACAAAACCTTGAGTACTACTCTGAGTTGCTTTGTCATAAAATGGGACTGTTCCCCTTGATTCATAAGAATTCTGTTGAGTGACATGGTTATTCATTGCATAATTTGTACTGTGATCAGAATCCCATTGCTGGTTTCCACTAGAGCACACAGGAGACTCACTCTTGCCAACATTTTCAGGCTGTTGCCACATATTCAAACCCTGCTGATTGTAATTGCTGGAAGACCCTGTCCAGTTGGAGTCCTGGCTTTGAGCAGCAAACCCTTGAGGCCTATGATTGTCCACTTGCCCATAGTTAACATAACTCTCTTGATTGGAAAATGTTCCAATTGATGCAGAACCATTTTGATTTTGCAGACCATGAGCTTGATTTGTTGATTGAACAGATGAGGTGTAGGTCTCCAGTGATCGCCACTCCTGGACAATAGTATCATAATACCAACCGGGGTATTGAGGGTCAAAAACCATATGTGCTGGGTACCCATTGTTCCCTTGTGAAACCTGATTCCAACTAGACACACTCTCAGCGCCACCATTCTCTTGTGGAGCCTGATTCCAGTAAGTGACACTCTCCGACGTGCCACTCTCGTATGGCAACTGATTCCAGTTAGCAACA
Source organism: Arbutus unedo (assembly GCA_014822125.1). Lineage (NCBI taxonomy): Eukaryota > Viridiplantae > Streptophyta > Magnoliopsida > Ericales > Ericaceae > Arbutus > Arbutus unedo. The sequence continues at coordinate 1,867 of JABCMJ010015357.1, read as the reverse complement.
TTATTTTTCGTGCCACTTTCGGTTACAGTGCCCACAGAAGACTCAGCTGTTTGCTGCAAGTAAGAACACTGAGAATTACCGTCAGAAACAGCCCAATTACCAGAACTCTCGGAGTAGGCATCATAACCATCCACCTGGTACCATTGCCCAGTATTTGGGTCATACTTCCACCCTGGATAGAGATTCTCCAATGATTGACTACTATTTAAATCCTGCCCCTCTGCATTTTGTCCCGTGGCTGACTCAAGGCCTTGATTCTCCAAATATTGACTACCATTTATACCCTGCCGATCTGCACTTTGTCCCATAGCTGCCTCAAAACCTTGATTCTCCAAATATTGATTACCATTGATACCCTGCCCTTCTGCACTTTGTCCCATAGCTGCCTCAAAACCTTGATTCTCCAAATATTGATTACCATTTATACCATGCCCATCTGCATTCTCTTGATATTGAATACATTCGGATCTATTGTCACCGTAAGTAGTTTTAAGATCTACATTGCCAGATCCGATCGTGGATTGAGTGCCAAAATCGTCCTCTGCCTTCCCAAGGGGATCAACTGCACCATTTCCCAATTCACTGAAAAAATCCGAGTACGATCCAAATCCATTACTAACATGCTGCCCAGAATCCATATTAAACGCGGCCCATTGTACCTCCTTAACACCTGAACCACCAGATTCATTATTCGTGCCAATCATTGAATCTAAAATCACCTGCTCCTTCCCTATAGCGCCATTGGATTCAATTTCACTATCAAACACAAACGAATCAGATGAAGCGAGAGAAATCACCTTATTCGTTCCCAAAGCCACGGCATCTGATTCAACCCTACTATCCAAAACAAGTGAATTGGACAACGGCAGTGAACTATTACTCTTCTCAACATTCCCATCCAACGATACGTTATTAACATCTCCACGAGTCTCTTTCCCCTTTTCCTCGCCTATACTTAAATTTGCAAATGCTTTCAGCTCATCGGAATCACTCCCGTCAGCAACCGGCGCAGTGAGCTTAAACTCGTCCTCGTCGTCAACTAATTTGTCAAAGAAATCCTCATCCGTCTGATCATCCACTTGAAACGGAGGAGTCGAAGCCATCGACTTAATCCTACCCTAAACCTATCGATCGTACTCACTTCGCGACAGCACCTCGAATAATGAGCTCCTAACGTAAAAAAAGCCGAGATCCAAAGCAGAAACAAGCAAGATCTAAGGTTTTGCGAATTCCGCAGATTCCAAAACCATAAATTACACAAACGAAGCTAACATGTGCACATATACGATTAGAAATGAACCGCGCACCTTAAATTCATGGATACAACAAAGAACGCAATAACTTACCAATCGAAACAGCAATTTTCGAGGCGAATCGAAGAGAGAGACGACAAGCCCTGATGCGCACCGGAGAGAGCGAGAGAAGAGAAAAGAGAGGGATCTCAACTCTCAACAACCCGCCAAGTGGTTTTCATTTATTTTTGTTGCTATTTACTGCGTTTTCGGTTTTTCTGATTTTACGGCTTTGTTTTGGAGTATACTTTTCTCAAGGCTTTTGGTAATAAAGTTTCGTCATACTTTGGAATAAACAAGGTATTCCCATTTTTGGAAGAACTTCCTAAATCCTAATTTATTTAGATTTTGAAATGTGATGTTTATTAAATTATTTTTTTATTTTTTTATAATTTTTATTTTGTATCAATTTTTTTTGTTAACTCTAAATAAAATAATCTAAAAAATATAAAAATTATATCTAAGAATTAAAACAAATTTACTAATAACGAAAAATAAAACAAAATAATTTTTTTTATACTTTTAGACATAATTTTATATTTTTTGAATTTATTTTGTCAATATAAATTAAAAAT
>JABCMJ010015352.1:0-29218 GCA_014822125.1 Arbutus unedo | reverse complement strand
GTGGTTTGAACAACGGTTTAGTAAACATATCGGCTAACTGAGCATCGATGGACACGAACGGAGTAGCAATAACACCACCAGTCAATTTCTCTCGTACAAGGTGACAATCTACTTCGATATGTTTAGTCCTCTCGTGGAATATTGGATTGGACGCAATATGAATAGTTGCACTATTATCACAAAATAGATTTACAGGCACCTGTACTGGAAACCCTATTTCCTCAAGAAATGAACGAATCCACACAATCTCACAAGTCGTGTGAGCCATTGCTCTATATTCGGCCTCGGCACTAGATCGCGCAACTACTGTTTGCTTTTTACTTTTCCAATTAATAAGATTTCCACCGAGGAAGATGCAATATCCTGTAATAGATCTCCTGTCAAACAGACTGCTTGCTCAGTCAGAATCAGTGAAGACCTCAGCCCGCAAGTGTCCACTAGTATGATAAAATGGAACACGTTCTGGATGAGTCTTAAGATACCTCACAATTCATAAAACAATTTCCAAATGGGGAATATGAGAAACAAACATAAGTTGACTAACCAAGCTAACAGCAAATGAAATATCCGGACAAGTAACAGTAAGATAATTTAGCTTTCCTACCAAGCGATAATACTGATCTGGACTAGAAAGCAACTCCCCCTGATCAACACATAATTTGACATTAGGGTCCACAGGAGTCTTAACAGGCTTTGATCCTAGTAAACCAGTCTCTTTTAAAATATCCAGCGTATACTTCCTCTGTGATAGATTAATACCATTCTTAGAATGGGCAACCTGAATACCTAAGAAGTATCTCAGTTTCCCTAAGTTTTTGGTATGGAACTGGCGCTATAGAAAAAGTTTCAGATCATCAATCCCCTTCTTATTATCACCTGTAATAATAATATCATCTACATAAACAATTAATAAGATTTTTCTTTAGTCGAATGTCAAGAAGGAACCGAAGTGATGTGAAGGAGGGAACCGAAGTGACAAGTGCTCCACCAATCAGCGTCTCCCACGTGTCGCAATCCAAAGACATGTCGTTTTAGGCCTCTAAACCGACGAGTATAATATGTCGTTTCATCAATAGTATCAACCATCTAGAAGCCGCCACAAAGCTTGACCATTTGTGTAGGCACAGCTTTTTGCACATGGGTTGTTTACGAATCGTCAAAAGGGTCCGACCAGAAGAAGACTTCAACCACTGTGACAGTTCTGCATATCCCAGTACAGGAGTTGAGGAGTTATTATAGTAAACTGAACCAAAAGAGATTTTGGCTTGGAATTCAGGCAAGGCCCATCCCGCAAAGAAGATGGGTCGAACCAAAGAACCCACGTGGCCTCATGCCCGCGTAACCAGCTTGTATAATTACTGCACGCGGTGAGCATGCAAGTTGGGCCAAACTAAGCCCCGTCTGAATGATTTGTACATTTCGGCTACAATTGTGCTCCACATGGATGCTAATTGATCAGCTCAGTCACGTGGAGTTAAACCTGGCACTTGTTGCATCATGCACGACGTCATTTGAGGAGATGAATCCTTGATAAACCTGGCAATTGTGCTCCACATGGATGCTAATTGATCAGCTCAGTCACGTGGAGTTAAACCTGGCACTTGTGATGTCACTAGGTGCGTGCCTAGCGCATGCTAACTTGGAGCCCAAGTATAATCCACTATATAAGGTACTTGATAAAACCTGAGCAAGTTACACTCTTAGGAAACTATTCTAAGTACTTTCACTTAGAACCTTCTCCCTCAAGGACTAACTTAAGTATCGGAGTGTAATCTAGTTGATAAAGGATGGACGGCACTGAATGGTTCTTGCTTTTGTAGTTCAGATGTGCAGTCAAAAGACTTCTGATCAAGTAGCTCAAGGGAGATCCACTAGAGAAAGAACCCCTCAGGCGCCATCTTGTTAAGTTATATTTTTGTGTAGGACTGTATTTAGATTAGGATTATGATTAGGTTTAGTTTCCCTATGTAAATAGAATAACAGATTAGTTATAATTAGTTGTTTCTTTTTTACTTGTATAAATAATACGCTTGGTGAATAGAAAAAGCATTCTGGGTCATTAAATTTAACATGGTATCGAGCGGGACACAAATACCCTATCTACCACCTTGTAACCCGGGCTGCTGCCACCAGCGTTTGTCGCTGGTGTCGATCGGTGCCGCACCACCATAGCGTTATCGCTATCTCTTTTTCTCTCTCGATCTCCTAGTTTCTGGATATCAGTTTCCGGCTATCAGTTTTTGGCCGATCAGCTACCTACCAATCAGCGACACCCAGCCGCTAATCAAATTAGTTGCCCAATAGTCAGCGACACCCGCCGCCGATCAGATCAGCCACCCAATTTTAGAACACCACTGCTCAAATCCGCTGCAGCTCAAATCGCCATCACCGTCGCCGCTGCCCTTGGCGTTGTTGTCACCCTCAGCGCCTCCTATTTCTCTGATCATCCTCCACTGATTGACAGATCGCTAAAGGTGGGCCACTCATCCTTCCGCTGGCAGCTTGCTCAGTGCTCACTGCCTTCCTACGGCCTAATCAGCGCCCTGATCCAATCGACATCCACGCATTTTTCTACCGGTAGATTGCTCAGTGCTCACTGCCCTCCCGCGGCTTGCTCAACGCCTTGATCTAGTCAACAACCACCCATTCTTCATCCGTAGCCTTGCTCTTGCTGCCAGATCCAGATCCTTATTCAGTCACCTTCAAACGCTACTAACACACTAGCTAGTCTCCTTGTTGTTTGTTGGGTATCTGCATTACGATATGGCCAAGGATCCAAAAATAGCACCCACAGGTCCGTCTGGTACTAAAGATGCCTCTAACCACTATAACTGGCTCTTCGACAATACTTTTTTGGATATTTGTTCTCTCAAATTGGATAGTTCCAACTATCTATCTTGGTCTCGCACTTTCAACTTAGCCATTGAAGCCAGAGGCATGTCAGAGTTCATTGAGGGCCCAGTTCTCCCACCTGATAAAAGTGAGCCTGTTGCCCTTAAACGGTTCAAATCTCAGCAATCATTAGTCATGATTTGGTTATTTACTTCTATGAGGGCTGAGATTCGTCATACCTTTCTACTCGGACTACTACGGCCCAAACCTACTCGCAACAAGGTCATTATGCACAGTGCTTTGAGTTGAGAAAGTGACTCCGTATGTTGGACCAACACCATCACCTTGTCACTATATATTATGCAAAGTTTAGTGGAGTATGGCAGGAGTATGATTACTAATAGGATTTTCAGGTTGTTTGTACCGTTGATGCTGCCACTTGGTTAAAAAGGTTGGAGAAAGAGTGCGTGTATGACTTCCTTACTGGCCTAGATATGGAATATGATTAGAATGCGTCCAGGTGTTGAGTCGTGTTCCGTTTTCATTTTTGGGAGAGGCTTACGCCATTGTCCAGTAGGAGAGTCGGAGGGGTGCTATGATGCACACTCCTCCTTCTGATCGTTCTGCCTTACTTGCCACCCCTTCCCCGGGTGGTAAGTCTCAATTTAGTGCTAGCCGCAGGCCTTATGATCATGAGTTTCTCAAGTATGACTATTGCAATAACACCGGTCATACCCGCGATTTTGTTGGAAGTTAGATGGCCGCCCCTCCCATGGGCGAGGGGGCAGACGCGATGGTCTTGGTCGTAGCTCCAGGTGTTCTCAAACCCAGGCCCATGTTTCAAAATCGACTACTGCCACCTTGCCTAAGCTTGGGTTCAGTATTGGGGCATCTTTAGATCATATTAGTGATTTTTCTCAAGGGAAAATACAGGCTCTCCAGCGCCTTATGACTCGGGCAGCTTCCGCTTCTACCTCATCCAATTTTGCTCACACGGATATCCCACTTGGTGCACTTACTGCCTCTTCTGCTGTTCCATGAATTATAGATTTAGGTGCTTCCGATCATATGATAGTTTGTTCCTCCAAATATGATTCTTACTCTACTTGTTCCGGTAAGGATAAGGTCATAATAGCCGATGGGTCCTTCTCTGTTATCTCAGGGAAGATTCTGTTCGCTATTCTCCCTCCTTGTTTTTTCTTCTGTTTTTCATATTCCAAATTTTGCTACTAACTTTCTGTCTGTTAGTAATCTTACCCGTTCTGCAAACTGTTCAGTAACTTTTTTTCCCTACTCAATATGTTTTTCAGGAACTGGATACGGGGAAAGTGATTGTCAGTGGTAAAGCACATGATGGCCTATATTTCTTGGATCCTGCACCTAGTCCAACTCCTTCGCTCATGTCATGTGATCTAACTCTGCAAGTAACTACTAGTTCCGCATTACCAATGTTACATCAATGGCTTGGTTTGGCAGATTTTCAAAGGCTATATTGCAGTTTTGATACAAAAAAAGTTATGTCGATCATACTATGTTCATCAAAGGAAGTGCCGGTAAGATCGTTGTCTTTATTGTTTATGTTGATATAATAATACAGGCAATGGTGTAGATGAGATTCTTAGTCTCAAATCAAGTTTGGCTCAAGAATTCGAGATTAAGGATCTGGAATCACTACAATACTTTATGGGAATGGAAGTGGTGATGTCTAATCGGGGTATTTTTATCTCCCAACGGAAATACATCCTTGATTTATTGGAAGAAACAGGTATGTTGAGTTATAGACCTGCAACTTCTCTTATTGAGATAAATCATCAACTCAGTGGAGACTCGAGAGAACGCACTGATAAGGAGAGATATCAGCAGACTGAAAATTGTCATACTTTGCACACAAATCAATGTAGCTATAGGCATAGGGTAGGCCCTGCAAAAGGCTAGAAAGACACTACTTTAGGCGCCCAAAATATGTTGAAAAAAGGGGCCCATAAATGTCTGGTACTCCTGCATCTGCGTTAAATTGGTTCATTTTTGGTGTGTGCCCCAATACTCACGGAGGAGTGTTTATTTACTAGACCCCAAACAATGTTTAAGCACCCAATTTCCCAATAAAATAGCGAACAGGGAAAGACGCGAGAGAGAAAGAAGGAGATCAACAAACACACACTCACACAGGGTGCCTTTTTTTAAATCACGAAAAGGGTACCTGTTTGATTTTAAGACTTTGGGATGGTTGTGATTCTAATCAAATGGAAATTGGAGATATCTTGCGACAATCATACAAAAAACCCTAGAATTTGATTTGTGCCACAAATTACTCACCTCAAGGGTTTGTTTTAAATTGAGGGAAAAGAAAGAAAAATCAAGAGATTTTCTTCCATTGTTTAGTTTGTTTAGAAACAAAGGATAAAATACAAAAACAAAGTGTTAAGCACTGTAGATTTTCTCTTACATCGTCTTCACATTTTACTTCATAATTTTCCTTTTTCTCTTCTCTTCCTTTCCCTCTAAACCAAACAAAGTGAAATTGTGCTTTTTCAATTCAAATCCAATGACTTCTAACTAACTATATTTTACTTAGCTCATCTGACGGGGCCTACTGTATCTAAGTTGATAACATAGTTGACGACGCCCTTTTGGATCAAAGACCTGCAACCAAAAACTAAACTACCAGTATAGTGCCAACCAACACCCCTCCAATGCCTAAATCAGTGATTCGTAAACTCAAGTGAAAAGATTACTCAAGCGTAAGGTTAACAAGAGCACCGTACCCTTTTAGATGGTCCTGGGTGTCCTTTTATATGCCTTTCGGTTTTAGAGTCCTCTCGCTATCTACTTCCTATGGATGGGGATAAAGCATGGGTGACATGACCACGTTGTAGTCCTGGAGTCCCTATCCTAAAACAAGGGTAAGCCCGGTTTATTCTCCTAATGGTACACTCCCAGTAGGAGTGTGTACCTCTTGCTGCAAGTGACACTCCCGTGCAGCCTTTTAATCTCCCCTCATCACCCCTAAACCGTTTGGTGTACGGAACTTCACCTTCCAATCGTACGGGCCTACGTGCAAACAATGGCTTCCATTGCGTTTAGCAAAGTTCGCCCTATAATGGCGATGTGGGCAACGGACAGACAAAATATATACCATGTATGAAAAAACTGCTACACTCAATTAAAATGGTTAAAGTTTGAGTTTTGAATAGTTGGGTAAAGTATTGTGAATTGATTCTAAAGTCGACTTAGTGATGGTTTGGTATTGTGTCAGTTTTATATCCTGGTTAGCAATTGCGAATGTCAACCCATAGAGGCCAACAATAATAGAAACACAAAGACAATATATGGGTGTTTGAGAGGTTATTATGTGCACCTACAAGAACTCGGCCTCTCCTGCTGAAGAAAGAATCTCTATGTAGGGATGACAATGGGGGAATTCGAGGCAGTTATTAGGATAACCGTACCCCATCCGCGAATATTATATCCTACCCGAAACCGGCCCGATAACCAAACGAGGGAGAGAAAATACTTCATAACCAAACCATTCAATCAACCATTCGGTTTGATTAATCATTCAGTTCGGAGAATACCCGAACTGAATTGAACTGTAATCAAAATCGAAAAAAAATTGATAAATAACAAAATATGTACAAAAAACAGCATCTCATTAGATGAACGATCGCCAATCACAGCTAGAGAGTGGAGACTCAGGTCTTCCGACTTCCAAGTCCCAATTTCTCAAACCCCATTGCGCCGCTTATATTTAGGTTTAGTGTTAAGGGTTATAATTATCTATAATATAAGTATAAAATGACGTCGTTTTAATTTCGGTTGGGTTTGGAGAATGGTTCGGTTCGGAGATTATTGGTCTAAACTATAACCTAACCAAACTCAAACGCGTATTCATCCGTTCCTACCATACCCATATTTATGGGGAAACAAACGGTTACGGTTCGGGAAAAATTAAGCTGTTCGATTCGGGTAACCATCGGTTCGGTCCAAATTGTCATCCCTATCTCTATGAGGACCACTACAACAAAAAGGTTATAGTGAAACAAAGATTAAAGACTAGATCAACACCTAAGTCAATAACATCAAAAAGTAGAAATTGAAAAGCAATAATTTGGTGTAGATAGTTTAAGACGGAACATTCAATCAGAAGTTATCTGAATCCAAAAATCTTTCCCATAATGGGTTATTCTTAGCCTTCTTTTCCTTTTTTTTAAACTTTTTTTTGTTTCCTTTTTATTTGCGGCTTCATGTAATTTCTAAATTGATCATCACTAAGGGAGCATAAAATAGATTCAACCACCAACATTCTGTCAGAGCTACAGATGACTTCCGATTCTTAATCCGCTGTCATGCCTAATACGGTCAATCAAACGGCCCTTCATCATAAACACCGAACTTCATATTCTTTTATAAACAAGAGAACGCGGCGATATACATGCCTAAATATGCAGGTATGCTATGCTATATAAGCGACAAACGGGATATACCTGATTAGAGGGAGGTCTGAGAGTCTTTCTATCGATTTGGTTGTGGTGAGAGGCTGACGACGTCGGACCGGTCGGAATCTGGAAAAGTAGATAGACAAGGAAATCGGCGGTTGAGAAATCCGAGGAAATGAAAACCACGGTCCAACTCCTCTCCAAGCCGATATCCGCGGACGAGGAGACTACTACATCGCGTTGAAATCGTCTTTCCCTTCACGTGATCCCCGCGTGACTCTTGTAACTCTTTATTTCTTCGGCATATCCCAATTCCGACTCCATCTTTTACAAAAAAAAACTAAACAGAAAAACTAAACCATGGTATCATTTAGTGGGAACTTCGTGATTCAATTAATACGGGATTCTTTCTTAATCCAGATTGTTTGGATCATTTTACGCATATCTTAATTAATTTAAAAAAAGTTAACTTATGCACTCCTTAACTAATCTTTAAATATCAATTTAACATTCGCTAGTATAAGACCCAATTAAAGTCGGAGCAAACTTATGTATATACTGGCTACATAAGAGTTGCACGTAGGACATTTCAAACTTAAAGTCTTAAGAGATAACAAACTCAAAAGTCTCAAGTCTTAACTAGACTAAACCTTGAAGGTTTTTAACCAATACAAGATTATACATATTATTTCAATTCATGTGTTTTTTGCTTGATATTATAATTCATATTTATTCATTGTTGATGGTGTCAAAAACTGCTTCAGTGATATTGAGCTCTTCTGTTGATTTTTTGCAAATAAGTACTACAATCGGGGAGTAATTTTTCAATACGATCAAGTTAGACCTATGTAGAGAGAGAGAGAGAGAGAGAGAGAGAGAGAGAGAGAGAGAGAAACCTTATGTCAGTATGATAGTTCGAGTGTTAGGTATGAAAAACGTACATGTTCCCTGGCCAGTAACTCCTTTAAATAGGTTGGAGAATAAGTGAATTTCAGACGAGCTTATGATAGCTAATCACACCCCCTTTTCTATACTCGAAGGAGCGGCTCATTAATTGTGTACTCCATCCTTAGGATCCCAAGCGCTCAAGACTAATCATTGGAGGATCTTTACCGAGCAGATCACGTGATTGGTTTCCTTCTGCTGAACTGAATAGACTGTGTCAAAAGGGAGTCTGTCCAATCATGATGAGCATCAATCCATTGATCGCGTGATCATTATTTATCAGAGTAATCATCAGCTCGAGTGGGCTATCGATAAGCAATCAGGTTGTGGGCGGTCTACAGAGGCAACCAAGTGCCGAGTGATTTATGGCAGAGCTAGGTCATCAAATGTACCCCATTCTCTAGATGTAAGGAATTACTTTTCCCCGAGAAACGACGGTTACCTTTTCATTTAATGCATTTCCTTTTATGTGTCAGCCATGTCATTGGATCCCAATAGGCGTCAGCATCTCCTTGAGTGGCACTCCACGGTCAGCGGTTACGTTGGTACGCTTTCATTTATGGCAACATGCCACAATTGTGGCGGCTTGCGTTATTCCATGTTTGATAGCTACGATCAATTTTCACTGTGGCATCCACGTGTCATGATCCTAGTCGCTTGTTCTTGCACGTTGAATTGTTGGGATGGGGACAGCCTCCTTTCTTCCCTTTAGCCGTTTTTTTAGAAAACCTTTAAGTTTTTAGTCCCATTGTTCATCTCCTACTTCTCTACTCCCAGAGCTTTTTCCGTCAACAAACGCTAATCCCCTATTTCCAAGTTTATTCAGGTCATTTGTACGGTATGACTTTCTTTCTTTCTTTTTCCTCCGCCCATTCATTCTGGAGCTTGATTTTTCTATTCTCGCTCGCTAGATCTTTTCCCAAGTTTTCTCTATGTTCCACCTGTACTCTTTCTTTTTGCGGTCTTTGGAGGGAATTCTTTGGAGGATTCTATTGAATTGCCTCCAATAGATTCATGGACCGGGAACCCTCAGTTCCTTAAGGCTACAAATAACATTTTAAACTTGCCCAAATCATTAGGTTAATTAACCTAGATGGAACTAAAGGATATCATGTTAACTTAGACATCAACTCTTTTTGTGGAATCCTCTAGTGATATAACCATGGACTCTGAACCAATCTCGATAACTAGCCTTGTCTCTAGGTCCAGAGCTAGGATTGTTAGCGTAAAGAAGATTAAGTCAATTTTTGTAAATAGTGACTTAAAGGACTCTATAAGTGATCCCAGAGTCTGTTCACGTGAGGGCCCCGACCTCCGATGAGAGGACATGTTCGTATATTGGGCGAGAGGTTCGATTGTTTGAGTGCTCCCTTTAGTTTGTGCTACCTTTGCCTTTCTGACCCTTCATCTGAGAGCTTTTGAAATTTATAAGGCCTTGCCTAGGCCAGTTGATACTGAATGCCTGGAGGTTACTCATATCCATGGTGGTCTTATGGTACCGTTCTAGTGAGGGGACAACAAAATTGGTCAATTGTTGAATTCTTCTACTACTCCTAACCCTAGGAGGCTAGAGGGGATGTCATCTTGTGGTTTTTCCAATCAAGGGATGGCAAAAACACTCAGTTTCTATTAAGCAATTAACAACTACTTAGCCCTTAGGCTTACAAAATAATTTATAGGGACGTAGAGCTCTCTATCAACTAGAAAACGAAATAACAAAAGATTTAGCCTTACTAATTTAGCTTAAATAAAAGAAATTATCAAAAAAAAAAATTCTTATTTGACTAGAAAATCAAATATTATAAAGAAATATAAGGTTGCCAAAATAGACGGCGACTAAAACGGAAATTCTTACTAAAAGTTATAAGGAAAACAAATCTTTCCTAAAATAACAAATTTGTTGATTCGGAGATCTAAACGAAAGAATTAGGCCAAAAGCCACTATGGCCCATGATCTACAGATCAATCGGCCTTAATCAGGACGATGTTTTGCTTTAAGCATATGACCCACAAGTCAATTCACCACTGGTCTATTTGACTCGTGACCAATCCAAGCGTTACAGAAATATGATCGCGACCCACTCGGCATCATCCTCCCCAGCTTAAAAAGATTTTGCCCTCGTAATGGAGTCATCAGAGGACGAGTTATCCCCCGAAATGGAATCAAGTGCTTGACATTGAAGACATCGGCAGCACATGACTCGACAACTTCAGTCGAGAGGCATTAGGGTTAATTTTCTCAATAATCTCTATGGGCCCAATCTTACAGGCGGTAAGCTTGTCTTGCAATTGAGGCAACCCATCTGGCAGCTCATCTGGAACCACATCCCCACATTCCTTCATAAGGGGCTATACGACTTCTGGGATCGTACCCCCCTCTAGAACATTGTTTGTCTCATTACCAATCAACACGAACATAACCCTAGATTCAACAAACTCCTCTTCCATCTCTGCCCATGCTAAATTATTGGCAAACTCTCTACCTTGCGGTTTGGCTACTACATCTTTTAACGAAAGAAGATTAATCTTTGTGCTACCAAATATTGGGTTCTAAGTATTTGTGCCACCATCATGGTTAAATTTTCGGTCATATTGCCAGGATCTCCCCAACAGAAGATGGCAAGCATCCATAACAATAATGTCACACCAGATCTTATCACTATATTTTTCACCAATTGAGAAAGACACCAAGCAACATTTTGAAACTTTTACCTCATTGTCTTTTTCAGCCAAGCCAACTTGTAAGGACTTAGGTGTAGCTCTGTCATTAGATTCAATTTCTACACTACTTTCTCAGAAATCACGTTCTCGCAGCTCCCCGAATCAATCACAAAGCGACAAAGTTTGCCCCCAGTGGTGCAAGTTGACCGGAAAATATTATTGCGGAACCAAGACTCCCCATTAGTGCCTCGAGGAGCATAAAAGCTCTACGAATTACTAGAAACTGACCTGATCTCCAACCACATCCTCCTCATCAATAACTTGTTCGTCGATACCGTCGCGGGTTCGTGATCATACCTCGCCGTCTCCACCTGGTAGTCTTCTGTGTCTAAGAACAAGGCTTTTCTAAGATGATCAGTCTTTCGGCAATCAACAGCATGGTGTCCTGGCTCACCACACTTAAAACACTTAAAGTCAGAAACTGATGGTTTGGGCACTGCAACTGCGACGGATAGAGACCCCCTGTGCGGTTTGTTGGAACAGTGGTCACTGGTGTCTGAGCGGTACTGTTCCAGCTAGTTGCTATCGACCTCCTACTGAATTGATGCTCTAGTGTTACGGCTCTCTAGTGGGCATCTGCAACTGAGAATAGGTCGTACATGTCTAACTTATCCTTAACCTACTGTCGTAGCCCACCAACAAAATGAGAAATTTGTTGTTCTTTCATTTCTTTAAGGTCAATCTTGGCCACAAGTTGGTAAAACTTGTTGGTGTAATCATCAACTATACGTGTGCCCTACCGAAGATTTTGCAGCTGCTGGTACATTAGCCGCGAATAATTATGAGGCAGGAACGCGGTGCGCATCTTTCTCTTCAACTTATCCTAATCCCTGATTTTCTCTTTGCCCTGTCTCTACCTGGTAATCTTGAGTTTTTGCCACCAAGAGAAGGCCCTTCCTCGAAACCTGATAGCCACTAGAGGTACCCTCTTATCCTCAAGAAGCTTTTTGAATTCTAGAATATCTTCGATGGTGTTAAGCCAATCAAGAAACTCTTCTAGTGTCAAACCTCCTTGAAATTCAGGCATATCAATCTTCAAACTTGACTCCCAATAACGAGAATCACAATTGCTAACCATGATATCTTGAGCCTATCTCCTTGGCTAACGAACTTCAGGAAAAGGATTAAAGCCATCAACATCTGAACTCTCAAACTCCTCCTAAGCATTAGGGCTGTGCGGACGCCGACGAGGTTGGCTAGCAACTTATAGAGCCTCGAGGAGTTATAAGACAACTCTAAGCATCTGCTCCAATTGAACGTAACCTTTTCCTGTTCGAGCTTCTCGGTCATCGTCATCGCGTTCAAAAATTTCATCAATAGTGGCAATTTTAGGTCCTCGTCCTCGACCTCCAGCACGTCCTCCGGCCATAATCAGGATTGGAACTTAGCTCTGATACCAATTGATGCAGCGAAGCGTATGTTTTGGATGAGTATAACATGTGGACAATCTCAAACCTTATTGGAACTAGAGGTACTCCCTCCGTAAACAAACGAATTGAGTAAAACACTTAGCTTTTATTAATAAATTAACAATTATTTAGCCATTAGACTTACAAAATAATTTATAGAGACATAGAACCCTATATCAGCTAGGAAACGAAATAACAAAAGATTTAGACTTGCTAATCCAGTCTAAATAAAAGAAATTAGTAAAATTACCAAAAATAAAAAATTTTGATTTGACTAGAAAATCAAATACTAGAAAAAAATATAAGGTTGCTAAAACAAACGGCAACTAACACAGAAATTCCTACTTAAAGTTATAAGAAAAACAATCTTTCCTAAACTAGCAAATTTGTTGATTCAGAGGCCTAAATGAAGGAATTAGACCAAAAGCCACTGAGTCCCATGATCAATAGATCAATGGGCCTTGATCAAAATGAGATTTTGCTTCAACCATATGACCCACGGGTCAAGCTGCCACTGGTCCGTTTAGCTCGTGACCAAGCGTTTTAAGAATGTGGTTGCGACCCGCTCGGCATCACAAATAGACTTGTTCGAATTCAAAACCTCCCTAACAATGCGATGGTTGCCCAAATGATCGGGATTTGTTGCCTAGTGTTCAGTATTGGTACATATCAAGAATTATGAAGTCAACAAGATAGAAAAACTTATCTGCTTGGACTAAAACATCTTTAAACTTGCCATGTGGTACCCGAATAGATCTGTTACTAGTTGTAGGGTAACTGATGTAGGCTATAATTCTCCCAAGCAAAATTTCTCATAAATTGAGTAGGGCATAAGATTAACACTCACCCCAATATCTAACAATGCCCTTTTGATATGGTGCTCACCAATGCTGCATGAAATAGTGGGTTGGCTAGGATCTCGCAACTTGGGGGGAATGGCTGTTTGCAAAACAGAATTCACCTGTTCGGTGACAAGGACCTTTTTCGATACACGAGTTTGACACTATCACTTTTGTGTACATAGATCTTTTAAGAATTTGGCATAGGATAAGACTTTTTAATAGCATGAGGGAAAGGTTAATCTTAACTTGTTTAAAAATCTCAAGCATCTCCTCCATAGAAGCTCCCTTCTTTGAAAAAGGTGATGGTTCATTTAAGGCTTCTGGGAAGGGTACATTTGGCACATATGTGGGTGTCGGACTGATTGTGGTTAGATTTGGAGGACGTGAAGTGCTTGGAGGACTGTCCTTCCCATTTTTGACAGGTGCAGGAGCCTCTTGCTCCTTGGCTCGATCATTTACCATGAGAGGTCTAATGTCAACCTTTCACCCATTCTTAAGTGTCATTACAGCCATGGCTTGCTCATGATATTGCTCTAGTGCAGACATTTAGACTACCACATCTAGCCCTTAGGATTATTTACCACCTGGCTAGGCAATCGATCCTCTTTTGTATGATTAAATGCATTGGTTATTCGGCCTACTTGGGCTTCTAGCCGTGAAATGGACTGTGAGTAAGAGTATACCAGGTGAGTTGTGGTCTCGATAGAAAAAGTTTCAACATCAACCCTTTGGAGGGCTTGTGACACTTCCTCTTCAAAACCATGACTTCTTGAGGTGGAGGTGGGGGTTGATTATGCTCTTAGAGGTAATAGGTCGGAGGATTCAAGGTATTCAGATTATGCCATCCCGGGTTATAAGTATTTGTGTGCGGACCATTAACTGGTGTAGCATACCCATGTGTTGCATTAACTTGTTCTTGATCGGTCGATCATCCGATCGTGACACCGTCACACCGGTTACGTACTAAGCTGGTCGACCGGCCTCAAGCCCGCCCACTGCTCATCGTCTTCTTAAATAATTCTCTATCGGGTTTTCCTCCATGAAGTCCATGAAGCTTCCTAAACGTTTCCAGAACATCAAATAGGGCTAAGGATAGGAAATTTACTTTCAATTTGAAAAAATTTGGAAAAATAGAATTGAATTAGGGATGGAATTGGATGAAATGGGTTTCGGCAGTGGTGTGGTTCCCTCGGCTGCGAGTGACTGTATCCGACTTGTCTGTATGCTCTGGCTTCTATTCTCTCTCCCTCTCTTGAACTAATTGAGGCTTAAGAGGTAGGGATATTGAGGATTTGGGTTGGGATTTTTGGAGAAAACAATGGTCTTTTCCCTTACGGTTGACCTCTCTCTGTGCTAAAACTCAGTATACTGATGAAAGGTGAGGTACTTAGGAGCTTAGTCTCAAATTATAGGAGATGAGGAAAAAATGATCAACAGTTCAGGAGGAATTTGGGGGATCGACAAGTAAGAGTGAGAGAGAAAGAGTGTGATAGAGGAGAAGGTGAGTGGTGGAGGTAAGAGCAGATGAGAGTTCACAGAGAAAAGGGTAGAGATCAGATTGTGTTGTGGGGAGGAAAATTTGAGAGTAGAGTGGTTAGTTTTTCATGTCTGAGAAAGAAGCTTAAAATGCGAAACATTCGAATTATTATTAGGATAATTTATTTTAATGGTCCTTGTATTTTTACATTTGTCTTATTTTGGTCTCTATATATTCAATTTACTCGATTTTGCCTATACACTTTTGATTTTATATCACTTGAGTACAACAGTTAACGTCTGTAGGTTATCTTGTACCGAAAAATAATGTGAAACCCATTAAAAAGGGTAAATATGGGTAAAACCTGCTAGGATCCAAACAATATGTGACAACCCCCCCACCCGTGCGGTTACCTCTTCTCTCCTACAGCCTTCTAACTCTCTCTCATATACATTTATTTTTTTATTTTTTATATTTATTTAATTCTTTTTTTCTTTTATTATTTTTTTATTTTTTAGATATAATTTTTTATTTTTTTAAAATATCTCATCAAGATGAACAAATAATCAAACAATATTATTAATTCGTCTTAATTTTTTATTAATTAAATTCTTTTTTGCATTTACTTTTTTTTTTTTGGACTTAAAGTTTTACTTTTATAAAATATCTCAAAGACAAACTAATAATCTGATAATATTATTAATTCATCTCAATATTTTTATTTATTCGATCCTTTTTTGCATTTACTGATTTTTTTAAATTTTTAGACATAAATTTTACTTTTTTAAAATATCTCATCGAAATGGAACAATAATCAAACAATATTATTAATTCGTCTTAATTTTTTTATTTGTTAAATGCCTTTTTTTATTTACTGAATTTTTTTAATTTTTGGACATAGATTTCATTTTTTTTTTAAATATTTCATCGAGACGAACAAATAACCAGACAATATTATTAATTCGTCTTAATTTTTTATTTATTCAATTTTTTTTGTATTTATTGAATTTTTTTAATTTTTGGACATAAATTCTTAATATTTAAAATATCTCGCTAAGACGAACCAATAATCAGATAATATTATTAATTCGTCTTGACGAGATATTTTTAAAAATTATATCTAAAAATCAAAAAAATTTATAAAAGATGAAAAATAAACCGACACAGGCATTGTTTAGACTTATTTGTTTGTCTTTAGTGACTTTTTTTTAAAATTTTTGGATATAACTTTTTTATTTTTTTAAACCATCTGGTCGAGACAAATCAATAATCAGACAATATTATTAGTTCGTCCCGACAAGATATTTTTAAAAGGTAAAAAATTATGTTTAAAAATTAAAAACAATTCATAAAAGACTTCAAAAATATACCGAAACATATCATGTTTAGGTTTATTTTTTGACTTTTGTAATTTGATAAAAGAATCATAAATTATGGTTTAATTGGTGAATAGTAACTTACCAAAATAGGTGAGGAACTATAACAGAATTAAATTTCTTCAAGGGTCAAGCAAGGTTTGAAGCACTGTTCTTTTTGCAGTTTTATTGGACAAATTAGTAAAATAACTTGATTGGAAACCTTGTTGTGGACATAACTTTTTAAATAAATTAATTTTTTTTGAGGCTCAAGCAAGGTTGAAAAAATAACCTACAACATTTAAAAAAGTAAAACTTTATGTCTAAATTTTTAAAAAAATCAGTAAATGCAAAAAAAATTGAATAAATAAAAAATTGAGATGAATTAATAATATTGTCTTATTATTGATTCGTCTCGATGTGATATTTTTAAAAAGTAAAAAATTCAACAAAAGTAAAAAAATAATTAAATAATTAAATAAAAAATAAATGTCTGTGAGAGAGAGAGGGTTGTATGAGAGGAGAGAAATAAATAAATGTCTGTGTGAGAGAGAGAGGGTTCTATGAAAGAAATAAACGGTAGTTATTAGTTATTGTACTCAAGTGGCACAAAACTAAAAGTGCAGGGACAAAATCGAGTAAATTGAATATACATGAACCAAAGTGAAACAAATGTGAAAGCACAGGAACCATTAAGATAAATTATCTTTATTATTATGATTTAAAATTACAAACCCTTACACGTATAGAGAAGCTTAAAATATAAAATATTATGACCGAAAAATTAAAATAATTCAATTCAGATAAAAGAACAATAAAAAAAATTATTTTGGATTATTTTTGTTGTTGTTCTTTTGAACTTTTTAAACATTGATTCATATAATATCTTATATTTTAGATTCCTCTTGTCCAACTAATAACTAAAAAATTGAGACGTAGAATTAATAAAAGAAAAAAAAAAGAGATAAAAAGTTAATTTGACAACAGCCAAACCTAGCCAATTTTGGAATGAATTAATTTAAAAGCAGCACCGACTGTAGATTAGCCGAGAGTGTAAAGAAATTTAGGAAAATATACATTAGCATGTGATGTGCATGCAATGCATGCCTTGAGGAAGAGAGACGCATGCACGTCTCTTCCTGATGGAACACATCAAAGCCTTTTGTTTTCACCATTAGGAAATCAAAGCTCGTGAGTGGTTTTGTTGGTGATGTGATTAGGGACTTAATTAGAATTCAATGAACCAATAATACGTGGCAACATTTCATATAAGTGAAAGTAGGGGAAACTACCTAATACCATACACATGCCATAAATATGGAGAAGTGATATTATTATAAGTGAAAAAAAATAATGAATATTTCACTCAACTTGGACAAAATTACCTCCTACGTCGTCATTTCTGACCCAACGTGATTGCTTTTATTGGTAGTTTCAATTATCTCTGTAAATAAAAGACTTGCACTTAATGCAACACGTTTAATAATCAATGTCATCCTTAAATGGACTCATTATTTTATTTATAATTATCAGCACCTCATTAACACTTTATTAGCTATTATTGTTAATCCAACTTGTTCACTCCAAACTATTACTTGCACCTTAACGCGACACCTTCCATGTGTAGTATTCATGTCACCATTAGGACCCTATGCAAGGAGACCCATTGTGTAATATTCCAAGACTAGCTGGCTATACAGTTCTTATTGTTAATTCGACAAACTCCCTTCCGTAAATGATTTACACCTTAACGCGACACCTTCAATGCTCAGTGGATAATTGTATTACCCACCACAATTCATGATTAACACTGTAAGGGTCCGAATAATTAATGCATTAATAAAATATTTTGGGCATTTAGTATTAAACTCGAGTAATTGTTTAATTTAGATTCATTCCATATACTCGATATGATGTATATATGTGTGTATTTTCTCTTTTGGTTAACCAAACCAAACCTTTTTGTAAGGATTTGAAAATTTTAATTTAATAAAAAGAAAATTTTAAATTTTAACTTTAATTTTCCAAAATTGATTATGAAATTATGTCATTTGCACAATTTTATGCATGATATTATTTTGGGCTTATATATAAATTTGTTTTTGTGCATGTTGGACTTTACTCAAACCATTGCCCAATCTAAACCTACATTGGACCTTGACCCACATTTTCTTTTGGAAGCCCGTCTAGCCACTTGTTGTTATATCCATCATATTTTGACTAACTCAAAGCCATTTATGTTGATCATACTATGGGCACAACCACACTAAATCAACCACTAGTTGTCATCATCACTCCCCCATGTGTTTTACTTCAACATGTGATGAAAATCTCACCACAACGTATGACTATATCAGTGCATAATCTTAATGATATTTTTTTCACATGGCTAATTGGATCTTCTTCCCCAATGGGGTTTTCTGTCACGCCCTCGATTTTCAACATATTATTATGACAATAAATAGTAAATAAAACCTCACAACACCCAAAGATACACCCATAATCCCAAACTATTTCATGCAATGAGGCAACAAAAGTCAAGCCTACAGATATTACATCAAAAATACTCCCGGTCCAAAAAAGGGATATCCAAAATAATACTGGAGTTAACCGTTTTATATTTCATTGTCAAAATAAAGAACAAAGTTAAAAAAGAGTTATAGTACATCTTCTCAAAAATTTAATACAAAGATGTTAGGTAACTCTAGCCAAAGTCTTCAAAATCATGCAGTACCATATGCACGTCACTCACCACATGCTAAGTGTCCGGGACTGTACTTGAAAAGGATAGAGTGAGCTTACAAAGCTCAGTAGGAATGTCTATGCCAATATCACACGAGTATGAAATGACATGATATGAGGCACAAATGATCTCAACAAGCTATACAAGTTATAACACTAAACCAATGGTAAGTGGTACAAATATTTCCATATTCATCTCTCAAGTCAAGATTTCTTTTTGTCAATCTCCTTAAGTATTTCGTTGTTTGATAAGTTCCATTCAAATTCAATGGTCAATGATGGCACTTCACCCATAGGTGACCCAACACGATAAAGTATCCTACTAGCACGATTCCCTCGGGAAGCTAGCCAAATTTTATAACTAGCACCACTCCTATAAGGAGGCTAGCATCGTTTCATATTTCACTAGCACCACTCCCATAAGGAGGCTAGTATCGTTATATTTCACTAGCACCACTCCTATAAGGAGACTAGACCATTATGTTACAATCCCTAACACATCTACTCACGGAGGCTAGACCACTAAGCCTTGTGTCAATTGCATAAAAATCACAAGTCTACAATGTAGACATTTCACGATTTATAATCTCACGTCTTTCTAACAAATACCTGTCATTGATGAAATCCATATCTATCTAAGACAAAACCTCACACATCGTATTCCAAGCCATTTCCAACTCTCCAATATCATATAAAAAGTATGGTTCAACCAAACACCTAGATAACCCAATCTAAAGAAAAAAAGATAATCTAACCAAAGACGGAAAGATGGTGGTTAAGCACCGAGATTCAACATTGGAACCACAAATCTAAAAAAAAACTCACTATGAAGGAGTATAGAACAAAACTCCATAAACCATTCAAAATGAGGGGATACGGGTCAAAACATATAGAATACCTATAAATTGAAGAGAAATTATTCCTACCTCAAGATTTGGCAAAAAGATTTGAGCTTTCAAAGCTTGAGCAACAATGGTGGTGAAGAACTCCCAAGGTCTTACCTCAAGTGAAAATGGTGCTTCCAAGTTCAAAATATCCACTAATTTAGAGAGATTAGTGATGGATCTTGAAGGAATTTGAATAATACGAAGAGAAATCAAAGGTTTGAAATTGGGGTTTGATGGGAAAGAAGACCCCTAAAGAGAGAGAGAGACAGAGAGACAGAGAAAACCCCTTTTGAAAAAGCTAAATCTCTTTTCCAAATCTGACCGGTCAGATTTCCTTACTGACTTAAAATTTTTAAAAACTCAGGCCAAAATTTCAGATATGACTGGATGATTTTCAAATCTGACTGGATGGTTTCCAAACTGACTGGATGGTTTTCCAAACCTGACCTCATGATTTCTAAATCTGACTCGATGGTTTTAAGGCCTGACCCGATGGTTTTACACCCTTTTTCACTTTCTACTTCATCTCATTTATACTCAATCATCCATTTCACGTAATACATTTCAATACGAATCAGATAACAACATCTGGATCACATAAATTAAACAAAAAATTCCGGGCCCTTACATTCCCACTCTTGGCCCTCACTCCACTCCAAACCACCACAATCCATGGTTTTGCTTCCAAAATCACTCTATTATCTTCACATGGGTAATTCAAACTCACTCTCCTCCCCAATGACTATTCTCCTGAGAGATTTTTGAAATTTTAGTTCTGCAGAAAATCAAAAGTTCTCCTATGGCAGCCATGACCATTTCTTCCTTCAAAATTCAACCACATGTGCAAGCACATGCCAACCATAGTTATTCTCACTTGTTGTCCTATAAATATGGCCTTCTTAACCCTCTTTTGAAACCACACATTGGACATTCGAAGTTGAGAAGAGAAGGTGATAACTTGAGAATTTTAGAGAAGTTTTAAAGAGAGAGAGAAAGAGAAAGTTCCATTGAAGTTCCGTCTTTGAAGTATAGTCCTTTCAGTGCCAATTTGGTGTCAATCCTTCCATTCCAGATGTTGTTCAAGCTTCTACAAGGTAAATAACCCTTTCCAAATCCTTAATCTTCACAAAACTTTAATGGTGAAAGCTTGAAAAAATAATTTGGGACAAACGTCAATCCCGATCGGTCAAGTTTTGCTACTAGATTTTTCAGATTGCAAACCTGACCAATCAGGCATACCAGTTAGGATTATCCTGACCAGTTATGGTACCAGTCAAGTTATCCTGACCAGTCAGCCTACCAGTTAGGATACTAGTAACCCTGTCAGTCACCATTTACCTTGCTCGATCACCGTTTGAAATTGTACGCAGTTTTCCTTGAACTAAAAACTGAAACTTTGAACCCCTCAACCTGGATACCATATTAAGGGGCCGATTTATACCATGATTCGATATTTACATACATGTTTCTTCAAAGCTCATAAACACATACATGACATAATGTATCAAATTCCTACTTGTTTAAATCCATGTTGTTATTCTAATTGGTTGTTAATATCTCTTCTTACTTGCACCATTACTTGGTTTGACATTGCTTGTTGATAGACTTAAAAATATGAAAATTTTGTTAGATTTATGTTTTTAGTTACATAGTTATTTAATCTAAATGGCACATATCACATGCTTAGTTTTATATTTCATGCTATCATTGCTACTGTTGGTTGATGGAATCTGACTAGAATCATCGTTTTAGTTCTTAGAGTCTAGAAACGATAAGTTGACACGATATCTCACATTCCACAATATTTTGAACGAAACTTATAGTTTTGGAATACACCGGCGCATGTGTGCCACGAGACATGAGATTGAAATTACTCCTTGGGAGATGTTTAAGGATGTCTTGAGACCAGATATAAATTTTAGCCGAACTATATTTGGTACCACCGGCTCCATCTTAGAGCCGAGTCGATCATGTCTTACGTATTTAGCCAAGCTATCTCGTGAGTCGATTATGTTTGTTGGTTGTGTCTTGTCTTTTCTAAAAACAAAACATAGAATGAAGAGAGAAGTTGGGATTTTTTTATATGAAGGCACGACACAAGAGAGACATAATCTCTGGGAGCATAACAGTTGAGAACATGGGATATGGGAGATGATGTTTGGGGCAAAACACTTGTATGTTATGATGATGACAAGGATTTGGAGGAGCCACCTTTTCTTGGAGACGACGATTATGAGGCAACACCTGCACCTGCGAATGAGATGCATTTGCTAGAGTGGGACCATGATGAAGAAGTTCTAGTTGGACCATGGGATGAGTTTGAGCAAGATTTTGATGATGATGACTTGCCAGGAGATGATGAAGCCGACGCTAAAGAACCCAAGGAGGAGCCTACAAGCGATGTGGAGAATTCGCCCACCCCTGAGAACGTTGGAGTATCGATGGACGTTTGCTGGCTAGAGTAGTTGGATGGTCATGAGCAACTACAAACCCAGGACTATGGTTTACATGAAGGTAGTGTTGTTGGTACCTTGCTCGTGGAAAGTGAAAGGAGAACCATACTATTTTGGAACGCTAGCGATCATCAAGTGATGATAAGAAGTACTAGCTCAATGTTCCTATCGGTTTCCAAGAGAGAGTGGACAATTCAGTGCCATGCGTATGGGTACACCATCAATGCCCTTACAAAGCAGGAGGATCATCTAACCTCTCAGAGATGTCAACTTTTACAACCTCTCCATTTATGCCTAGCTACCGTTCTTGGTAGGAGATCGTCAATTGATGAACCCTTGCGAACCAAATCTTTTGTGTTACAAGACCTATTGGGGGGTGCTATGGGATATACAAGACTAATTGGAGTGGGAGTATCATCCTCTCCGCAAGCATCCACGTTTGTGTTTGCCTTACTTGTACCGTTAAGAATTGGTAGAAGTAGGGTGTAATTTTGCGAGCCAAGAGAAAATTTGTACTCACCCTATAGCACACAGTTTAGAATTGATTGCATGTGGGTATTTTTCATTTTATACGCATGTATGACTCATTGTACTATCGGCATCATGGTCATTATTATATTTATGGAGATCTTGTGTCGGTATTTAAGTTTTGTTATCTTTATCGCTTAAACCCTAGAATGGTAGAAACCAAAAATAGAGCAAACACTTGCAATTAACCAGGATTCAATAATGCCAACCGACACTCTCACCCTCAACCTCACCCAATCCTAACACAAAACCAATTGATTCATGGCTATTGAGAGGAAGAGAGAGATTGCAACACTAGGAAAACTAGAAGCTGGTAGAGGGAGAAGGTCAAGGATCAAAGGGAGAGCTCAAGGAAGACCCACTACCATTTTTCAAATCCAATCCATTCCATCTAAAAAATCCTACTCCCGTTCTTCAATTAAAGTAAGTTCTTTTTCTCTTGGTCCAATTTTATGTTTTGAAGAACCCAAGAAAGCTTCACGAAGCTTTAATGGGGGTAAAATTAGAAAATCATTCGGTGAAGATGACACCTTAACCGGTCAGTTTCTCTCACTGTTAAGTCTAAATGTGTTGTAAATCCTTAATCTAACAAGTCGCGAGTACCTCGTAATCGGTCAGCCTTTACTCTGAACTGCATTTCCAACTAATCCTAATAGGTCACACTTGACTCCTGACTAGTCACCATTAGATACTACCTTAATACCAATCACACCCTGACTTGTCAAGCGTACATGCTAACTGGCCAGACTTGTATTCTATTTGATCTAAATTGTGAAAACCTGACCGATCAACGTACCACTATAATTGTCAAAGATCAACACAATTACAAACCATCTAGGACAGCTGTAACCGGTCAAAACATACCCTCAATCTTTCAGAACCTACCCTTAACCGGTCAAAAACTTTTATTGGAATATATCTTCAATCCTCCTGAAACATGATAAATACGCGTATTGACCCTAGCATCATTTAATTATATTTAGATCACAACTCAAGTCACTCATACACGAACATCATTTTACCATGCCACGATTAATTGATGTTATATCTATCGTGTTTTCAATTATGTAGTTTATTGTCATAAAATTATATGATCTTACGTACAAGCTTGATTTGTAGATTACAATATTACCTTGATATTAATACGATCAATTGGTTAGTGAGGGAATACTGATGACATTGTCAACGTCCTGACCGTTGTGAACAACGGACTCTGACATGCTTATTGAATTGAAGATGGGTATCTAGTAACACTGTTGTTGTCCCAATCGTTGTGAATAACAGACTATGACATACTTTACACATGATGATGTGACAAACATCATGAATGCTGATTAATGCTATTAGTGTTTCGATCGCTGTGAACAACAGACTCTGATATGCACATTAATATGACATTGTAATTATTACGATCAGAAACAATTGATTGAAAGTTGTGGACTTGTATTATATCCGAGGACTTAAGAATTGAATGACATTTAGGATTGTGAATCTGACAAATTAACACTTGCAGATTTTCATTCTTGGATGTAATATTTATTAATGTCTTACTTTACTTTTACTCTCGCACTTATGTGTTACAGCTTCCGTATAAATTGCACATATCTTGTTATAACATGTTATCTAATATCTTGTCACACACATACATGGGACTAAGCGTAAAATAACCTATTGAGCCTCATAGCTCATGGTGCAATTTCTCTATCTTTGGCATTTCACATTAGCTACCGAGGATGACAGAGCAAATTCGAAATACCAAGACTTTGACAACGTCTGCACCGAAGAGGACACTGTTGAACCTTGGTTTACATTGAATAGGGTTTGAAACTCTGATATTCCCTTAGAAAGTTAATTGTAAAAGATACTTTTGAGAAATTTTATTTTGATATTGTGTATTTTTGGAAGAGCAAACCGTTGCACCTTGGTATTTGATTTTTCTTACAGGTAAATGTTTTAGAGTTTAGTTACTTTATTCTAAATTAACATTTTTGAATTTCGACTTGTTACAAACACCTCTTGCACAACTTATTGACTCTTATTGTTTATTCAACATTCTCTCTTCAAACAAATTTTTACATCACCTTTCTATGTATAACTTAGAAACACATAATTTTTTCAATACACGTGAATTTTTAATAAAATTTGTCATTTTTTTTTTTTACTTTTCAAGTGTGTCAAGGCAATATGAATAAAAAAAAAAGTAAAAAATAATTCAATAGACACTAATAAAAAAATTTGGTAAAAATGAAAAAAGCATGAATCTCTAAGAAAACGTATTGACTAGAAGGTTTGTTCGTTTTCTTTGCTCAGCAAAAAGAATTTATTAATTTTTAAAGATAGAGTACAAAAATTAACCAAAACAAGTAGGCCAATTGTGCAACTCAAGCCTAGCACCTCACCCATAACGTACTGGTTCTTATTATTGATTCCATTTTCTCTCTTTCATAAAAGACTTGTCCCTCAATGTAATACCGCTAATGCTCATTATTAAAACGTGTCACCTTAAGCCAATTCAAAAGTCTGTAATTCGCACCACAATAATAAATGGACTCTTTCCATAATTCAAGATTTAATTTATACAATATTGGCTCATCCTATTACTTCAATTTTCCCCCCTTTCGTCATCAACCAGCTGTACCACAATGCGGGATGTAGCGAGGCAAAGTAAAACCACCCAGCGTTACGGGAAAGGATATTATATATTAACGGAAAGGTTTTTTGTTTTAGAAAAAACTTTTTTGAAGGAAACTTTTTAAAATTCAAAATGAATGGACTAGATTTACTTATTTTCATATCCGATTCATTTTTAGTACAGGATAAATTAAATTCCTAGTTCCGTCATTGGTCAAACCGGCTAACTAAGCTATACTTCTACTTTGGTGACCCAGATTTTACATAGCCACACAATATGTTTGCTTCACTTTATTTGCTTGAACTAATGATGGCAATCTACTCAACATTATTGACGTCTCTTTTCCAGAAGTAATCATTTAATTTCTCCGTCCCTTTTTTTGAATTCTACTTCACCCCCTCTTCTATATAATTCAGACTCATCAACATTGTGGGTTACCGGATAACCAAAGATGAACACTCAGGGTGCTCAACAGAAAATATTAGAGGCCCAAAACCAGGCCCCCCCACCACCTAAAGGAACCACCTTCCTCAGAACATGCTTCAATGGACTAAATGCCTTATCAGGTCTCTCTCTCTCTCTGTCTCTCTCAGGTGTTGGGATAATATCAATTCCATATGCACTTTCTCAAGGGGGATGGCTCAGCTTAATAGTCCTGGTTGGTGTAGCAATCCTTTGTTGCTACACAGGGCTACTTTTACGCAGATGTATGGACGCAGACCGTCTTATCAAAACCTATCCTGATATAGGTCAATTGGCCTTTGGGAGAAAGGGAAGAGCCTTAGTATCGACTTTCATGTATCTTGAGCTTTACTTGGTTGCAGTTGAGTTTCTAATACTAGAAGGGGACAATCTCAATAAGCTGTTTCCAAACATTAGTTTTCACGTCGGTGGCCAACTGGTTGGGGGAAAACAGTGCTTTGTTCTGCTCACTGCCTTGGTTATTCTGCCAACAACGTGGTTGACGAGTTTGGGATTGATGGCTTATCTTTCTGCTGGCGGGGTTTTGGCTTCCTTGATTTTGGTTGTTTCTGTTTTCTGGGCTGGTGAAGTTGATGGGGTGGGATTTCATGAAAATGGCATGCTATGGAGTTGGACTGGACTGCCTACCGCCATAAGCTTGTATACCTTTTGTTACTGTGGGCATGCTGTTTTCCCCACACTCTGCAATTCAATGAAAGACAGAAGCCAATTCCCTAAGGTATGATAGACCTCTGCCAACTACTGATTGTTTTACTGACTCATTTTCACATGAAACTAACAAAGGCCTAGCACATTTTTAAGAGAAGTGTCCTGAATTGAGAACATGATTCTGCACTTTGGAAAGCTTTTATGTTATATTCTTTTCAAACAGATAGAAATAGGTAGGCTTTGGAAAACATAATAATGTTGCTGGTTTCATGAATTCATTTTCACAAATAAGCTATATAGATAATAATTTCGTTACATATGTGTCCTATAAGATGTGTTTAATAGAGTTGCAATCATTTCAAAACGAGCCCCACGCCCCTACCAAGATGTATATAGGATCTTGAACACCTGTTTATGAAATGTTCCTTGATAATAAACAACAAAACGTCTATAGAAATCAAAGGAAAGAAAAAAGAGAGTCTATGAACCCCAATTTTGTTTGCAAACAAGGGCATAGTAGCCGGTTTTGGAACATGGCATTCATTTTGGTACCTGTAGGCTGCATCCAGGATGTTTTGTTCATGCTTATGTGAACTTTTTTGAGTTCGTGATATCTCTGAACAAAAAGGAAAAGAAACTGAGCGGAGTAAAATATTTATTTCATACCTAAACTATGCCCAAAATTTTTAAAATGTCCCCAAACTATTAATTTCATTTACTTAGTCCTTAAATTATCAATTCGAACTTTATTTAGTCCAATTACTAACATCCGTTAGAAACCATTGGGAGAGGGATTTAACTGCTATTTTAATCCATTAGAAGGGGGCTCAAATGCAATTTCAGTCCCAAAGGGAAAAAAACGATAAGGTTGTTCAGTATGTTTTACGCTTCCAATGTACTATCCACGGTTCCCTCATGGCTGACCAGCGATTGTATCCTTTTAGTTTTCTAACTATTTGGCATTCATCAACTAGCAATGCTGCTCATATATGCTAGTATTGATTTTGAGGTTGACTTGTTCACTACAAGTTTCAATCAAATTTCATTACAAATATTAGATTGTGTGTGGACCATTGTTTAAGAAACTCAACAAAAAATAGCTGAACTTAACAAAAAAAACTCAGAAAAAGACATTGCTACTATCTTGAAAAATCAGTCATCTTTTTAGAGTCCAATGATCTCTTCTTGGCTTAACTTATTAAAATTAATTATTTTTCGTCTTTATTCAAAACAAAATTATAGTTATTTTTTTTAGCTGTTTTGGATTTTTTTTTTTTGTTTTGTCCGAACTTTGTTTAGTGTTGGGACATAATTTTATACTTTTCTAAAATCTCTTGTTGAGACGAACCAACAACCATAAAAAATTTGACGCAAAATAAAAGTTGTAAAAAAATTCAAATAATTAAGGATAAAAAACAATCAAACGATAATCTAATAGTTACCACAGACCAAATGGAATATGTAGTGGCAGAAACTCAACAAAAAACTCAACATAACAGGTTTATCAGATCTCAACGCCTAAACCATCATCAAATCACCCAATTGTTTTTATCAAAACGAACCGAATGGAGAGAGTGAGAACTTTAGTGTGAGGACTAGCAAACCCCATTTGGACCGAAACAACTGGAAATCTATTTGACAAAAACAATCAGCAAACCATATTCAACAAAGACAATAGCAAACCAGGGGTTTAGTTTGGGTATTAAGTAAATTTCACTTAACCCCCCCCCCCCCCTAACGGATTAAAATAGCAGTTAAACCCTTCTGCTAACAGTTCCTAACGGATGTTAGTAATTTGATTAAATAAAGTCTGAATTGATAGTTTAAGGACTAAGTAAATAAAATTGATAGTTTAGGAACATTTTAAAATTCTTGGGCATAATTTAGGGATGAAGTAAACATTTTACTCAAACTGAGTGCTAGGGAGTTGATATCCATATATCTTCAAGACCTTTTCTCAGGTACAATGAAACATAAGCATTCTTTGATCACATCACCATAACGAACTATGCTGATATTTTGCCTTTTCTTTTTCCATGTGCATTTCTGATTGCAGGTACTATTGGTTTGCTTTGTTCTAAGCACAATCACTTATGGATCAATGGCAGTTCTAGGCTTCTTGATGTTTGGACAAAACTTAATGTCCCAAATCACACTAAATCTTCCCACTCGAGCCATGAGTTCAAAAATAGCAATCTACACAACACTAATAAACCCCATCACTAAGTACGCAATAATCGTTTCTCCAATCGCTACAGCTATTGAAGATACCTCTCCCTTCCGTAACAGCAGATCCATCAGCTTGCTTATCAGAACCGTCTTAGTTATCAGCACTGTTGTAGTGGCATTAGTGGTTCCCTTTTTCGGCTATGTAATGGCATTCATTGGCTCGTTGCTAAGCGTAAGCGTCTCGATTTTGTTTCCATGTCTATGTTACCTGAAAATTTACAAAGGGTATCAAAAATTTAGGCTAGAATTGGTGCTTATTGTGGCAATACTAGCGATGGGAATTTTAGTGGCTGTGACAGGTACATATGTTTCTCTCAGAGAAATTATTAAGCATATGACACGGGTTTGAAAGGTGTTTTGCCCGGATAAATTGCTATAAAAGATCTTCAACTAATGTTGATGTACTCACTACTAAGTAATAAAGAAGCACAAAAGTTCGGCTGAAATCTGTCTTATCGGCAATGTGTTCTATTTAGGAAAATTAAAATAATTAGTCCATGTT
Source organism: Arbutus unedo (assembly GCA_014822125.1). Taxonomy (NCBI): domain Eukaryota; kingdom Viridiplantae; phylum Streptophyta; class Magnoliopsida; order Ericales; family Ericaceae; genus Arbutus; species Arbutus unedo. Next base: position 97 of record JABCMJ010015352.1, on the reverse strand, counting down.
TGGTAACCATTCCTGTTTTCTGTTTTCTATTTTTATTTTCTGAATTTTTGTTTTTTGGAAAAAAAACATGTTTGGTAACATTTTTACTTTCAAAAAA
>JABCMJ010015349.1:0-13941 GCA_014822125.1 Arbutus unedo | reverse complement strand
ATTTTTTTGCACGTCTAAATTTTTTATTTAATTTGATAACTGTTAAATTCATAAAATTGTGAAACAAAGTATTTTATTTTTTACTCTAAAATTGCATGATTTTTATAGTTAACGTCTATAAGTATGCAAGTGGAGGATGTACTATTTTTTAACATTTTAATAAAATTAGTGTCAATTTTGTTGAACTAATCATGTTTTTTGTCAAAATAAATCTAGAAAGTAAAAATAAAAATTGACACGAATTATTAGTTTCTAGATTTTATTATTATTTTTCTAGAGAGAGAAAGAGAGAGTGAGAGATGTCAAAGGCAGAGGTAAGTGCAAAAATATTATCTGCAGTAAAATAGTAAAATCAACCTAATAATTTTTTTGTACTAATATCAGCACTAACAGAATATATTAACGGAAAGTTAATGGTTGAGTCTAACTGAAGCTAAAAATCATACCAAAGAAGGAGTAACTGTAATTTTTGAAACCATAAGAGAGGTATTTGTAGTTATCAAAAACCTAAGGGGAGGTAATTGAAATTTACCCTTTATTGTTTTGTTGGGGTGAGAAGGTGCTAAATTCAGAAATCACCTAGGATGAATGTATAGGGCCGGAGATAGAATTTTTGAACAAATATCTACACCATGTATGTTTAGTTTTTCTGCTTAATAAATGTTTAAGTATATATAACCCGGCTGCATTTCATATTTGCAAATAATTGAGTAAAATATTTACTTAGTCCCTAACTTAAATTTAAAAATTTAAACTTTATTTAGTCTAATTACTGACATCCATCTAAGATCCGTAAGAAACCATTAAGAGAAGGGCTTAACTGCAATTTCAATATGTTAGGAGGGGGCTTAAGTACAATTCCATACCCTAAGAACCCAAAAAAACAAGTTATGTTATGCTTAACTGAGTTTGGACGTTGAGAACACGGTATCAAATGCCAAAATGTTCAAAAAATTGACTCAAAAATATCAAAAAACTTTTAAAAAAACAAAAACAAAAACAAAAATAAGACACAAAAAATTAATTTATGACAAACTGTTGGGTCGGGTGTGTTCCCATATATTTGATTACACAATGCCGCTCTTCGTAACCATTCTAAATGTATACTCACGAATGTGATATCAAACGCCATAAAAGATTTAATTGAAATATTTTCTAATACCAATTTAGTCTTAAGAAAGATGATGAAAAAACTGTCCAACGCAAACCTTAATTGTATTCACGTATCAACTACTGGATTAGGAGTTGCATAGTTTACTTTTGTGTCTTATTTCTTTTTGATATTTTTTGCTTTTGTGTATTAAGCATAGCATAGTCTGTTTTTTTTAATTGAAATTGCAGCTAAACCCCCTCCTAACAAACTAAAATTATAGTTAAGTTTTTTTCCTAATGATTTCTAACAGATCTTAGACAAATATTAGTAATTAGACTAAATAAAGTCCGAATCGATAGTTTAAGGACTAAATAAATGAAATTGAAAATTTAAAAATATTTTATAAATTTTGAGTATAATTTAAAAACGAAGTAAATATTTTACTCCAAATAATGCATGATAACCAATAAAAGATACCAGAAATGTTCTTCTCATTGTACACGAGCAACACAATCATGCATATTCATTGAGCACCCATTTGACATTAAATTAAAAGCAAAGTATCAAGTTTATTGGGGTTAAATGTACCAAACACAATATCTATACTTCGAGAAAAATCTCGTTCAATTTAGCGTTGATTAAATTTACTATTATCCAATTTTAATTCATTTGATTTTCTAAAATATTTTGTGATTTAATCCATGTGATTACATGACATAAATAAATAAAAGATGGAAGAACGCATAATACACAGATATGCGCAAAAAACTCCAAGTCGGGGAAAAAATTACGGGAGAAAAAAAGCACTATACTTAAATCACAGACAATAGAATTTCTCACAATCAAACATAAACTTATTTATGTTGATTTAGAATCTCTTTGTAGACTCTCCACAAACCTAAACTTCTCTATGTTGATTGAGAATCTTTTTGTCGACTCTTCACAAATTTCTTCAATAAATGTTCCTTCAGGATTTAACTCCTCGAACCTATAATCTGACGGAGGACTCTGCCTTAGATTATCTTCTAAGTTGACTTTGAACTCGTTCAAAGAACTTCGCCAGATATATGTCGAAATTAATTCTTGAGAGACGCTTAATCAATAATATGAATATTTAACTCATAAGTGTCCTCAAGATTTTAACCAGCACACTCTAAACCGATTTTTCACAGACTTTTTCTCTCTAGAAGTTCTCTAGATGTGATGAATATTGCTTTGGACGCTAAGTGCTCTTCATATAATTTTTTTGAACTTCTAAAGCTCGCTCGAGTGTTAAAATCATGCTTGCAATATCTATATATAGGCTGTGAAATTGCTAAAGAGAATGGGAGCTCACTCAAGCGGCCTTGAGCTAGCTCGAGCAACCTACTTTATATGACTAAATACAAAATCTTTGAACATCTTGATTTTGATTTTGACTCTAACTACTCCAAGATATCATAAAACGTTTTTCGACCGAACCAACTACGAATTGAACTTTCAACACAATTCTATTATCAATCGAATTTAATTGAATCTAAATCCAGTTTAAACTTGAATTTCAATTCAATTCTAATTTTCAAGGAACTGCCAATTAATAATTCAGGAATTAACAATATATCCATTTTGAGTTTCGAGACAAAACTAACTATTGACTTGATGATGCTTCAAATTCAAATGTGGACAAATCAATAAATCAGTACGAACCTACAACCAACCAAAAATTCACCCAAACTCATGGAACCATTTAACATTAAGGGTAATTAATTCAAATGCATTCACATCCACAAGCTAACAATCATCCATTTGGATTCATCTAGATTAAAACAATAACCACAATTAAAACAGTCCCATCAAGAATAAAAGTATCAAAGTCTAAGCTTTCAACCAACTAATCACAGAACAAAATAGCCATATGCGTCCCTGTCAAGTCAAAATATTAACACAACTATTCATCTATCAGTCAAGTCAAAAATATATCAAGTCCAAATCATTGTCTAAAAATGCAATAATAACTAATGTCCAAAATCACAAAAATAAGAAAGCCTAAAGTTAATTGAGTCGTTTGTTGCAATCCTAAAAAACCAATTAAACTTATTGTTAAAACTGTCTAGGCTGTTAGTAGTGCATGCAAGACACTAAGTAGTCTTCTTAAAAAATTGTCTAGACTCATCAACAAAAGAGTCATGAGTTACTTGTAAAACTCTCAAGTCCCTAGACAAAGTAGGCATTGTCAAGTCCCCCTAAGGTGCATCGGCCTCACCTCCTAACCCCTCGGCAATACGGCCTCCCTTAGGTCCTTTACTGGCTATGGGTCATCTTGTCCCCATTTAGATTCGAAGCACTCTGGTAGAGTGTTCGCCATCTAGTCAAAATTCAAGGGGTACGGACAGGATTGAAGCTCGCTGCCACTTGGCGCTCCTGGAACAACTTAGACAAAAAAATAGTTGTAGTGTAACCCATCAATCTTACAACCTCGCACAACCATCTCCATTGCAGTAAACATCAAATTTTGAATATTGATATGCATGTTATTTGCAGTACAAAACAAAAAGATAGGCTTTGTCTTGGTTAACTTCAGAGAGGTAAGAATTCGGTCAGATGTTAGCACAAACAATTAAATTTAACAAATGACGTGTCTCAGTCATATTCTCGTGCCACACATGATTGGGACCCTAGGGACAGGGTGTCTTGTGACACCCCAACTAGGCTGTGGTGCCAACTGTGAGGTCAAGCGCCAGGGAGAAAGTCTCAGTAGACATCCAAATAGGTGGTCAAATGGCCCATATTGCTTGGTAAATGTAAGTTTAGTGCTATATATAATAGATTATGATCCTACCTTGTACAAGATTTTTTAAAGTCATGAAGACGCCAAAACTCAATGGAACTTCGCAATTAAGCACGTTCATCCAGCAACAATACAAAATAGGTGACCTATTAGGAAGTCCATGGGATTTGGACAGTCAAAGCGAACAATATTATACAAAGCAAGAGTGGGTCGTTACAATTCCAATAAAGAAAATGGTCAGGGCATCAGAGTCTATAGGTGTAAGTATTGTCGGGTCAGTCATAGGAAAATTGACTTCCTCTCCGGTCATAGGATGAGAGCCAATACTGTTGGCCAGAAAATTATGTTGTTTGCGCACATATGAAAATGAACAACAGGAATCTATAACCCAATCAAAAAATTTCGTACCTTCGGAAGTCACGGTAAACACATCATTATCATTTTTAGCATAACTCTCAACAATCACCGCTTCAGCTTTCTCCTTTCCTTTCTCCTTCTTCGCTTTGTGTTTTAGGTAAAATTTCAAAATATGTCCCTCTTCCTCACAATAGTAGCATTTTCTTTTGTTAACTCCTCGAGACTCTCCACCTGGTGAGTGTGAATGCCCCCCTTGACCAATTCTTCTTTTCGGTCATTCGCCCTCTAGCCTGACAATCATGTGATGCAATCGTGGCACACTCATCCAATGTCCGCTCACTCTCCTTTCTTCGCATCGACTCGTGGGATATGAAAGTAGCAATGACTTCATCAAGTTTGTGTGTGTCTTTCCCATACATCAAAGTAGTCTAGAGGTGCTCGTACAACGGCGGGAGTGAAACCAACAAAATGATTGCCTTGTCTTCTTCCTCAATCTTTGCGCCAATGGCTTCCAAGTCCGTTAGTAGCCGATTGAACTCATCCAAATGCTCATTGAGGTTTGCTCCTTCAGACATATGCAACACGTATAATTGTTTCTTTAACGACAACCAACTCGTCAAAGACTTGAACTTGTACATACTCTCCAATTTTGCCCAAAGTTACGTTGGATCCATTTCATTGATGAATTTCCAAAGAGTGTTATTCCAGAGATACAATTGGATCGTGCTATTTGGAAGTTGAAGGGCTCGACTACAAACCCGTGACTCTTTCACGCCATAGCTTACCTGAATTTGGCTCAAAAGTAATTTGAAATATAGCCTCTCGAGGCTATAAATACACCACTTGTACATTAAGGAGATCATATCTCAAAAAATGGACTAGACCATTGGATCCAGAGCACTTGAGTTAGCAAGAAAATACTATAATTTCGTCGAAATCGGAATTGAAACGGCTACAAAATCCCAAAAAATTCAATCTGGAATATTTCTCAGTAAATGAAATATTCCCTACTAACTGGACGCTGACTGTGCACCTCCCGCTAATGTGGCACCACCACGTGATTACTGACTCAGTAGCTCTGCTGATGTGCCCCTAAAACTCAATGAAATTTCACGGTTAAACATGTTCATCCTGCAACAATACAAAATAATTGACCTATTGGGAAGTCTATGAGATTTTGACAATCAAAGCGAACAGTTATACAAAGCGAGAGTGGGTTGTTACAATTCCAATCAAGAAAGTGGTCAGGGCATCGGAGTCTATAGGTGTAAGTATTGTCGAGTCAGCCATAGGAAAATTGGCTTCCTCTCCGATCATAGGATGAGAGCCAATACTATTGGCCAGAAAATTAAGGGTCACTATAAACTCAATATACCTCACATGAACGCGGAAAGTCTTGTGGCAAAATGAGTCATTTACATTATCAATATTAGAACAAAGTTCTTATACCTCATTGACAAAAGTTTGCCCTTCGTAGCTCAAAACTCAGACAACTGTTGTCTCTCCAACCACCCAATAGCCATATGTGGGCCAATCTCATGGACTTCCACATTTTGCTCATGGGTTAAATGCCAGGTAATAAATTGGTTAATGTATCATGTGTTGGGGATTGGGGAATCACAAGCATATACAATGGAACAAACCTTTGAGAGAAAAAATTTACTTTATATAAACACAATACAAAGTTACAAAACAACTCTCAACACACAATGTGTTCCTCACCCTCTTTGCCTCTCCCACACTGACCTTTCACACTTGCTCTCAATCACAAACCTTATTGCCTAAAAAATACACCTCAATTTATAGGCCTAAGGAAGCTTCAGGAGCCACCTCGAAAATAAAACCTTTGTGGCTAAAAGTGCTTATTGAGTACTACAATGGGGAGACACACATAGTAGACAAAATCATTTCACCACATGGGGAACATCATGCGTGCTCCACGGGAGTTCAAAAGTGTGCCTTTTCAAACGGATCCCGCTTCACAACTGACTTACATCGTGAAGACGAAGACATCCTGCTAAAATAGAAATTCCATACAACAGGGCAATATCACACATTAAGATCGAAACTAATGGCAATTTATCTCAAAATCCCAGCAATATAACCTTGGGATAAAGGACTTAACGAGTTATTCAACAAGAATGAGGGAATCGTAGGTTTTACCATTAGAGACAAACCAGAAGATTAGAAGCCATTAACAACATTCTAGATATCATCAAACCTGGGCAAGGTAAATCTTAAAACCAACCCCTAAAACAGTCAATTTCAAACCAAAAATTTGATCAGTAGCTGAAGCTCTAGGATTTTTCAAAAGTATCAATACCTAAATGTAGGTGAAAGCAGAAATCATCTAAACAAGGAACATTTGAAATCAATTCATGAAAAATGTTAAAACTTAGAATAGTCAAGCATTAACCACAAAGTTCTAATTAGAATCAAAACTCATCAACAATCAAAAACCCTAGTTGTGCATTTAGCAACTCAAAAAGGAAGATCCCACAATCACAAATACAGAAAAACCTAGAAAAATCCTAGTTCGAATTGGCTTGAACCAGTTGATGGAGCACAACTAGAAACTCAAAATTAATGAGAATTGTTACGTGTCGATGATTCAACAATTTAAAGGTTGAAATTTAGAGTTAGATCAAGGTTTGATGATGGATAGAAGAGAGGATTTGTAATGCCCCGATTTCTTGGTACTTTAATAAAACCCTTTTAAATTAATTTGTTAATTAAACAATATTCATAAGAAATATTTCATTTATTGCAAAAATTGGTTGCGGAATTAAAATTGAAATTACAAAAATACTCTTCTGAGTTTACATGGGAAATTGCAAATAAAGTACAGAGCTCCAAAAGGGTACGACAACAAGTCTTTGTGTAGTCATCATCTCCAACACCTAGCTCTTCTTGTTTGGGTTGCATCTTCAACTGTTCTTCTCCATCTAACATGAAATGCCAGGGATAGAGAAGTTACTCCATAAGTGATAACACTTAGTAGAAAATAATAGCCGAACAACAAATCTCAAGATATGCATGCTCAAAATATCAGAGTACAATAAGGAGAGTAAATAAAATAGAAAAAGTAAACACATAAATTCATTATAGATCTTGCACTTATATTTCTAGGATCCTTCACCTTGAGAATTCAAATCTTATCCATCAACTCTAGCGTAAGGCTCTCAGTTGGGATTGGCCAGCACTTACATAGTATACCTTGGACCCATAGTCCAAGGTGATATACCTGACTAGAATACTGACGACCCTGTAAGAAATAGACCTTCTACCACCCACTCGGGTCAATAACTACCTCATCTTACCTAGATCTTTCAACGAGTGTAGCGTATTGGATCAGATGCCAACGAACCTTAACTGCTACACTTACTAATTCAATAACGCCCAAGACATTAATTGTTACTCTTCGAAGGTACGACGACCTGTAGAGTCACTCTCGACCATCTCCAACTCCTCCTAGTTGGGGTCATTTCAGTACATAAAATAAACGTGTCGACCCTAAATCAACCAAATCGTCATGGCAGGTCCACCCAATCTGATTAAAATTCCTTTATTACACCTAAGTGTCTCTATTCATGATCTACTTATAATCCACATTCAACACCCTCCACTTTCTCGCCCAAGTGCCTTTCGAACCAGTGCCCCTAACGTGTGCTCTAGGTTTTTTCCAAATTCAAATTGCAGTTGATAGCTACAAAACAGAGTATACAAGTATTAGATAGTAGCCGAGAAGGCAAAATCAATTACAATGAAAAAAAGTTAAGAGAGAAATTGATTGGGTTTTTGGAATCTCCTCAAAATTCATAGTCTTTGGATCTTGAACTCCTCGAGAGAGAACTCCCATTTGTCCGTGACGATTAAGGAATCATCGTCATTATCATGGTTGGAGTCAGAAAGATGGGTTACTATCCTATCACGCTTTGGTTGGTTTTTAAGGTAGTACAGGTTGGTATTGGACTTAACCATGTCGTAATTGTATTAGATATCCCATAATGCCAAGTTGGTTCCTACAAGTCTGTTAAGGTCAATTATGGACATGACAATATGCTAAGTGTTTATGGAGATTTGCATATGGAGAAGCCTATAGTGGCATAGAACCCAGCGGAGTAAAGGGGGAAGGGGAATCGAACCCCACTCTCTGTGATGGCCATGAGGGGATGTGAATGGTATTGTCATACGTACCCTCGCAAAGGGTATTCAGTTTGTTTAACTCCACTACAACATCATTTGTATGGTGTAGTACCGAAGAAATTCCTCTATTTTTTCCAGAGTAGATAGCAGTTGTCTGAAAACTCCCATTTGGAGAACAAGATTGGAGATAGAAGGAAATGGAATAGAAAGAACAAGAGTTCGAAAAGGAATTATAGAGAAATGATGAGAAATCTAAGAAAATCGGAGTTGCGGGAACAGTAACAATGGCAGAAAATGAGAATAACATAAGATGAACAATGCGCGAGGGAGAGTGTTATAAAAGGAAAAGGTAAATTGAGAAAGTGATTTCTTTTTTGAAAAGAGAGGGATATTTAATGAGTTTTGTAGCGGCACGCGTGTAGAAGGGCATGTTGTTCAGTAAGAAGTTGCAATAGATGTCAATCACATTAAAAGTAATCGTATAGATTCCAAAAGATGATTTAAAGAATTGTATCCGAAAAGAAAATATCTGCCTATGTGGAATCTTGTAGTTTTGCTTGCTCCGTCAGCTCGACGAGGAGCAGATAAAGTTGTGGACAATTGGAGGATGTAAAACTAAGTAAAAATCATTAATTTAGTTCGGTGCTGGGATGTTCTCACGCAAGTGCATGTTGCCAAACTCGAAAGAATAACAACCGACCTGAGAAAGGTGGTTCATTTGGTTGTTGACCTGAGAAAGTCGGTTCATAGGGTTGTTAAGCTGATAAAGGCAGTTACCAATCTTGAGTTGTGGATGGAATGGAATCTCGGATATCTCAGGATTGGTTCTAATCACATAGGGACGAGGAGTCCAAAGCTAATTCAACTTAGAATGTTGAATTTAAAGTTAAATCATATTCTAACGGTAGAAGATAATTTCAGACTAGTTTTATCTTATTAGTGATCAATCAGAAAACACTTTTATCTTATTTCTAATGATGAATTAGAAATCTAAGAGAATTAAAAAGATTAACTCATAAAGTCTATAAATAAATGTACACCAATATGGTAAAAGGTACATGCTAATGTGCAATTTTAGCTATTACGTTAGAGCGAATCTTGTGATCGTCGTTCTGACTTAATCATCGAAATATCTTTCCGCCAAAGATTTGTTGATGATTTCTTATTTTCCAGATCACAGGTTTCAAGAAGAAAGATAGCATAATTCCTACTGATTGAAAAAATCACCTACCTACAAATTCAAATCTATTTTATTTGAAATTACCAATTAATAATTTAGAAATTAATACTTGGAAATTTTGCGAGTGAGTGTCCCACTTGTCACATTGTAATCTCGTCATTGTATAGGTTCAACAATTCGCTAGCAGTGCACCCAATATGTCTTTTGATTATGCAGAAATTTTTTTTTTTAATCCTTTTCACGTACTATATTAAAGTCGCTCAAGCGACTTACTTGGTATAGTTGAATTTTGAATTTTTGAACATCTGGATTTCAATTTTGATTCTAATTATTATCAGACGTTTTTTAACCTATTCAATTACGAATTCGAGTGACCTATTCAATATGATTGTTTTCTGAATTCTTGAACATCTAGACTTCGATTTCGATTCTAACTACTCTAAGATACGTTTTTCAACTTATCAAATTACAAATTTGACTCTCAACATAATTCTAACATCAATCGAATTTAATTAAATTTAATTCTATTTAATTTTGATGTTCAATTCAATTCTAATTTTCACGGAATTCTCAACCAATAATTTAGAAATTTAACTTGAAAAGTTCATAAGTGAGTGTTCCACTTGTCACATTGTAGCCCCATCATTCTAGACGTTCAACAATTGGCCAACAGTGCATTCACCCATTATGTCTTTCGATTATGCAGAAAGTTTTTCATTTTTTTAATCTTTCCATGTACTCATAAGGTCGCGACTAATCCCTAGAAAAGCAAGCAATTACCTGCAAACTGTTTTTTCTTTTTTTCAAAGAAAGCTAATTGAAAGAAAAGAGTGGTCTTGTTGATTTGATAGCCAATTAAGACAGCTTGATGAACCTTAAACACATCTTCGAGCCCACACTAAGGGTGCATAAGGGACCATGGGGCAATTCTTGATGGTGCTTTCAACAAGATGTATTACGTGTCAAAATGATATTATTTTAGCGTACAAAACATTATATAAAAATTAATCAGTCAATGCTCAACTGTCTAGTCAACATTTTATATGCTAAAACATATCATTTTGACGCGCAGCACGTTAGCCTATTGTGCGCTATACACTGCGGGGACCTAAATTTGCCAAGGAAGCACAAAATATTTTTGAGAAAAGTAAAGTCGGTCAGTTAGGGGACCAACAACAATAATCATCTTATTTCTTAAGGATTTCCATAAGTAGCATTTGTGGGGGATTTATTCAACAATCCATTCAACTTTGCAACTTGAAAAGCTGTTAGCACCATTATTAGTGAATATAAGCTTTTCCTCTTAAGAGTGATGGGATTTCACTTCATAGTGTCCTCTTGATGGACCACCTCTTAAGTGGGCATCTTCCTTTTTTAGTCAAACCTTTTTGGTTGAAATTATTGAATTACCTTCCATTAATAATAATCCCAATTCTCCACTAATTAATGTAAATTAGATTGGTGACTATTATCAATGACTCTGTTTTTTCTTTTCTTTTTATCAAGTTGAGGTCATGGAAATTTTTTTCCCATAATCTTGTAGTTAGAAATACGAATTCTGGTCAACTGAAGTAGTTTGCCGAAGTTTTGAAAAGAACTTGAATCTTCTCTGAGTTTTTTAAGAGACAATCCAATATGTCTATTTGTGGATCCTTCCCAGACGATTTTGATGAATAATACCATTTGTTTTTTAAATTCACCGAGAACGTTAGTAATGGCAAAAATTCAATTGATTGGATATTGTTTAGTATGTTTTTGGAGCATATTTATATCGAGAAATGAGTTATGATCCGATGCAGCAATACTTTATGAAAGACAAATGTGTTTTGAACATGTAAAACGATCTCCCATCAATATGAGTTCTAATGTATTTGAGGTTCTTGACAAGTAGACTTGGGAAGGGCCTACAAATGCACGACCCTTTTCAGAACCGGAGAAGATTTAATCCTTTTCAAAAACTCGATTTCGTGTTGTTTGTATAAGTTTAAGGAGGTGTTTCGGAGCCAAATAATTTTGAATTATAGACTATGGATTCTAGGTTCTAGATTTTTGGATTTAATCACAATCTATAAAATTGTTTGGATGATATGTGTAGAATAGGTTTCGTAAAAGTGCAGTATTTGGTAGAATAAGATACGAATGGATTATAGAAACAAGTTTAATATTTTTGCCTTTTGTAAAAATGACCACACGAATGATGCAACAAACCCGAAAAAGGGCTTCTAAGTCTCTGTTCGAATCTACTAATCAATATATGGAGGAAAAAGAAAAATATAAGAAAATAAAATTAAACATAAGTTTTTTTTTTTTTAACTTTTTAGACAGACGCAAAGAAAGTATTGAATATGGAATTATGCCAAAAAAAAATATCTCTATAGCTATTTGGCCTAATTAATATTCATTTGTCTTTATTAATTTTTTTTTGTATTTTTTTTTTTTTTGGTTGAATTTTGTGAAATATTACTTTGTCTTGACAAAAAGCTAAAAAAAAAAAAATCACTTAAGACGAAAATAATTCAAAACAAACAGATTTTTTAATTATTATCTTTTTAAAAATTTAATTCAATTTTTTTTACTCTTCTGAGATATCTCGTCGAGACGAATTAATAATCCTAAAAAAATGACGCAAAACAAAAAAAATTAAATATAAAAAGAAAGAAATAATTAAAAAAATGGTTAGACCAAATATATTGCAAAAGGAGAAATGAGATAACCTTATGGAGTTAGAGGCAAAAGAGTGGAAAATAATTAAGAAACATATCTAGGGTCGGTCCACTGGGAACACCAGAATAAAATCGAGATTTCATAGGCGTGGCCATAAATATAAATTCATCATTCCTTTCATTTCACACTAGAGAAAAAAAAAATTAGTTATAAACCATGACTGAACATGCTTGTCGCGTAAAGTGGGATGAGAAATGACTTCACTCTTTCATCTCTTTTGATCATAATTTTATTTGGTAGAGTTTCCTAAATCAAGAGAGATCATCACTACAATATTCCTTTTTAAATAAACTCAAAACTTTTTATTCTGCTATATATACCTCATGTTTTTTGTTTATTTTTCTAGAATCAAAAGACAATTTTAAGTCTCCAACTGCTCAGAAAATAACGTGATTTCTGTAAACAATCTCGAAATAAAAACTATATGCAAAACTGACTGGAGAAATAAATAACAAAATTGGATTATGCAAATCGAGACCTATATATGGAATGAGGGAAGAGTGTTAGTATGAGTTGTTTCTTGACTAATAGGTAGAAGAAGAATGAGATGATACGGAATGTTCTTGTTCATGGATGTCTTCTTTAGCTATAATTTGATCAAGATGACTGAGCAAGATCAAGAAAAAACAACATGCACCACTTCATGGGGTGATTGACGCACAGTCTTTAAAATAAAATTGTCACCTTATTAGAGTATTGGGCATTCATCTCTCATGATACAACGATCAGAACAGTTATTGTAGCACCACACGAAACTATCTAGCAAACAAAATTGTGGTATGCGCTCTGTATCTCTCTCGCTCTGTATCTCTCTCACTAGAGCAGAACAAGCATAAAGACAACACTAATTTTTCTCGAGTTTGAAGGAAGCACGAATTTTCTGCCTAGAAAGCAGAATGCAACAGTTTAATTTATAGGCAGACCTTTGAGTTAAATTGAATTGAATTGGTTAAGAAAATAAAGAATAATGAAACAACATTAGGTATTACTATACCTTTTAGGCTTTGTGGAATGGCATGGGCCACCAATTCAAAATGACGAAGGTCTTCAAATCAGTAGGCTCAATTATTAAAGGAGTAATGTAATAGGGTCTGTAGTGGGTGGTATCCACCATACACAACTTGGGAGGGAATCTCCCCCACCTTCCACTAATATAATATAGTATCTTCTTTTCCTTATTTTGCTTCTCCTATTCTATACTATTTCCGCCTCCACTATTAGTACCCTGCATCTGAATTCATATGCCTATCTATCACTACAATGTCAACAGCATCAAATCGTACTTTCTTTTATATATATAAATCATAAAATCCGAATAACAATAGCATCTGCCAGCATATAAATATATACAACTGAATTTTACACATCGCAAAAGCTTTTAGATCTAAAAAACCTAATTCGCCAAGTCAGAAATCAAAATTTAAAAATCGACATATTTTCAAAACTTTTTAATTACTAAATTTAAAAGCTATAGAAAAGACGCACCGAAGGCTCCAACGTGGTGAGTGGGGAATTCTATTCCTTGGTAGGAGATGCGTGTGTGAGTTGACCATTCTCTGTAAGCGAAAGGTGCTGATCCTTGAACTATGGAAAAAGTTTTTCTTTTTCACATAAAAGTTTAATTATAGAGACGTGGAAAAGAAAGAAAAAGAAAAAAATAAAAGTGATGACAAA
>JABCMJ010015334.1:0-12651 GCA_014822125.1 Arbutus unedo | reverse complement strand
TTTTTGTTTTAAAATTGTGATTTATACATGCTAACAATCGTTCACTAATAATATCAAATAAATATAAATATTAATATATATTTGTAAATATTAATATAATAATTTATAAATATCAATGTACTTTTGTATATTATTCACAGTTTATTAGGCAATGGTTAACATTTGCTTTTATAATATCTTATAAATATCTAATGTAATTCTATTTAAAAAGTAAAAAATTAATAAAATAAATTACGAATAAAATCATTAAAACCGAGAAAGTTATTTAAAAAATCAAAATTAATCTTTTTTAACTTTAGGTGAATTTTTTTTGTAAAATTTTGTCATGTCTTTTTATTTTTAATAATCAATAAAATTTGCACTAGAATTAATTAAAAGAAAAAAATTCAAATTTTCATTTATTTTTTATTTCTAAAAATACAACCGAGTAAAATCTGGATTTGTTTGGATATCTTTTAAGAAAAAATACAACTGAGTAAAATCTGGATTTGTTTGGATATCTTTTAAGAATAGAGATACAAATGGATACTATGCAGCACGGATACTTATAAAAGAGAGTTATATGATTAGTTTATTTGGATTGTAGTATTTATTGAATTTTTTTGTTTTTATGTGAAATTTTTTTGTAATTTTTTGTTTTTCGTCAATTTTTTTTTTTGTTTATTAGTTCATCTCGACAAGAGTTTTTAGAAAAGTTATAAATAATTGTCCACATTTGAAAAAAGTTTAAAAAAGACAAAAATAATTTAAAAATAGAATTTTTTTAATTTATTCGTCATCTTTAATGACATTTTTTTAACTTTTGGACATAATTTTATACTTTTTAGATTTTTTTCATCGAGACGGACCAATAAACTACAAAATATTGATATCAAAAAATAAATAAAAAAATTAAATAGAGACAAAAAATAAATTAGGCCAAAGAGACATGATATATATATTTGTATCACGGATATCAATATTACGTAGATACTCACACATATTTATTTCATAGTACAACTCGAATTGTTTTATTTTTGAAGTATGGAATACTTTTTCAATACTTTAATTTACATATTTAAACTTTTATGAAGTTAAGATTGTGATATTTTTCACATAGTACTAGAGTAAAATCATTAATAATAAAGAAAATAATCGATTTCTTGGACATCGTTCATTTTTTTAAATAGAAGACGTAGTGACAAGTACAATCTTTCTATAGTTTTTAGAATATTCTTTGGTGCGTTAAGTGTTTCACAAAAATATATTTCAATGATTATGAATTGATAACCAAGTAAACTTGTATACAACACACAGTTGTGGAATTGTTTTTTAATAATTTTATCATCGTTGTTGTTTTTAATGCAAAAAACGAAGCTAAAAAACTTTTTAAAAAAAAAGAATTTTAATTCTCATGTATCATAATCATACGTGTTTCCTGTTTTATCTTTTTAGATTTTCTCATATTATCATATCTATATCATATCGTATCATATCTCATACTTCATAGACCGGACATAAGTAAGTAAATAATATTTTTATAATTAATTGTGTTATTTTCGTAATTCGAGTTAAGATATAGAGGAGGTCTACATTACAAAAAGGGGAAGGAGAGTGTGTATTATATATCCGTGGCTGAAATTATAGTATCTCGAATTATTATATTTGTGTGTAAAACTATAACCAAATCTTGGATATAGATGAACCAAGTTGCTTTATTCGGGGTGATAAGTTAGGGGCTTGGGGTATTTGGTGCACTATGGGATTATAGTGGTATTTTTGGTGCCCTTCGAGATTTAATCATCCTAATCTGAATCGCTTATTTAGAGTTCATCAATAACTTCATCTTTAAAATATATTAATAGGACATTTATAATCTTATGATTGAGAGAGATTTCTCTCATAGTTCATTCTCTTAAAATTACAGTAACCATTCATTTTGACAAAAATATATGTTGTTCGGTCATGCGACTACCATTATCTCATCAATCATTTTTGTACACATAATAGCTCAACGATCTTTACAAAATAAATTATTCAAATTGCGATAATAATATTTTGAAGAGCCTTATAAAGTCACACTACAACTCTCTTCAAGTTTCTTCGTTATCTTGGTGCTTCTGATTCCCCCTAACAAACAAGTTGCATTCACAACCTATAAGTAAAGAACTAGTTGGTTGATTTCACCGCTTGCCAATTTCTTACCAATTTTTTCGATTGCACCCTTCGATTGGAGGGGAGGGTCTAGGGTTGTAGGGAGGGTTGATTCTTCTATTTGTTAACGCCCCATCTACCACTTTTATTTTTTGTTAAATCTTCGTTCTCCCTAAGCACATTAGGTTACAATAAATATATTCAGTCAAATCTTATTTCTCTCCATATTGGGTTTCAAATCGAGAGTGAGTGAGGTCTAAAAAGAGAACAAGAAAGTTTTTAGAGAGAGAAAGAGAGACGCGACATAGAGAGCATAAGCAAAACCATAGGGACTTCTCCCTTTTGAACACCACTGAAATTTGTGGGGCGAATATTACTTTGTTTGGTGATTTGATGAGGTATTGCTCTATGTTGGAATTCAAAATAATTGGTTAATGAATTTGGGACACAACGGGTCTTACAAGTGTCACACGCTAAAATATTTTCCACCTGAAGTCCACGTGGCACCCAAGTAAATCCCACCTCATTGCCCGAGTCAACCTTTCCATGAAGTATGTTCGCAGTCAATATTCAATGTCACTACGAACCTGCATGCTACTCTCCAAACCAAGAGCTATTGCGCACCCCTAGCGTTCCATCCAAGTGAGACTACATGTCCGTTTCCAGCCCACAAGCCAAAGGGCTATTGCGCATCCCAACATTTCTTCTGAGTAAGGCTATGTTACCATCTGCAACCAATAAGCCAAGGGCCTTCGTGCACCCCAACGTTTCTTCCATCCAAGTGAGACCACATATCTATCTTCGATTATTTTTAAGCATGTTTTATTTTTATTTAAATTTTTTCTGTATTTGTTGTTTTGATCTCAAATTTTTGTAAACTATTAGTCCGTTTCGATGAAAAAAATCTAAAAAAGTATAAAATTATATCTAAAAATTAAAACAATGTCACTAAAGACAACGAATAAGCACATAAATTTGGTCTATTATTTTTTGATTATTTGTGTATTTTCTGAATTGTTTTCAAATATAGTCCATTATTTATAATTTGTTTGAAATCTTTAATTAACAGTTCACATAAAATTGATGAAAAATAAAAAATTATAAAAAGACAAAAAAAGTCAAATAACTGAGTCCGGCCAAAGGATGCAAATTTAAACCTTTGATATGTTATTTGTGTGTGTACAGATATTCTTGTGCTTTTTAAGCCATTGGTTCACAGAAATCTTGAAATAGAGATTACCCACATCTTTATGGAGGGATTGTGTGTTTGCTATTCACCGTTTCGTCCAAGCAATTTTCCAAAAAAGAATGACCACGTGAGCAACTTTTCTCCTTAGAACATTAATATCTTGATGCCTAATATCAAGTAGCATCTTCAAGAAAGATGTCAAATTTTGAGGTGTTAATTTTTTTAATAGTCTATTTGGCAATTTGACATTCAAATTTTTTAATCTCCAACAAAAATATCAAATTGAGACATTTAAGGTAAAAAAATCATTTAAAATTAGGACATTTAAGGCAAAAAGACATTTGACAATTTGACATCAAGTAATTTTTTTCAATTGTCACATAGAATGTGACAATACTTTTGACATTTTTGTTAGAGTTAATTTTGATGTCATTTTTTTAATACACAATTGCTATATTAGATTTGACATATTTGTTGGAGTAAAATCATTAGTTCACATCCTTATCTTTCTTTACATATAATAAAGAGATTTAGTACTATTCATTGCTTTCATCCAAGTAATTTTCGTTTCATCCTTTGAAATTATTTTTATGTTCTTAAGTTATGTTTATTTTTTTGTGGCCATGTGGCAAGGTAATAAATATAAATCTCCTGTGGTCATGTGCACTTTGTTCTTAAGTTGTCTTTTTCTTTTGTTTTTTTTGTTTTAAGCATTACATTTCTCTTTTTTGATCGGCTAATTACCTTTTTCTAAGATTCCAAAGGTCCAAAGCGAGCTTTTCAATTAGACCTTTTGTATATTTTGTGCAAAAAGTATACATGATAAAAAATCTCCATAAAAAAATCATTACACAAACGTTATCATTCTAAAAATATATAAAAATTTAATTACTCTAAAAGAAACAATTATTTCAATAAATTAGAATGTATCATATGAATATTGTCCTTCTCGCATGTTTAGCTGCAAACGTACTAATTAAGTTCTCATAATCAAGTTTTTTCATCATAGAATTTTCAATGAATAATTTGGCTACTCCATTCAATCTTTGTTGGGACATGGTCGATGGAAGATAAATTTTGATCAATTTAAACTTTGACAAATTTCTTTTTCCAGACTTGTTTGGGCTTATTTTTATGTAAAAACAAGTTTAAAATTAAAAAAATAGATTTAATATATTGAAGAGAACTAAATATTTGGGGGCCCCTACTTTCGATATTTATTAGGGGGTTTAAAGCGGTGGCTTTTTTGGCCTATACCCAAAACTGGCTCTGCAATTGATTCGTCAAAACTCAACGCCCCAACTTCTTCAAATCTATCACGATCGCCACATGCAGCAGCATCTTCACGACGATAATCACAGGAGAAGTCGTTGGCCTCCCAGCTACCACTGTCGATGGGTTGAAATTTTTTCGTACACTTGCAATGATTCGACATTCTGATATTACACAAGCTAAAAATTCTACATACGACGTACACTCTATAGAGGTTATTCAACATTGACCAAAACATGTTATAGTTCTCTGCCTGCGACGACTACGTGTACTATCGGAGTCAGCTGGATGAGTCAAGGTGGAACCGGGTCAACGATGGTCGGATGCCACTCTCTGTCGAAGTCTTTGTAAGCTTTTCATTTCGTTTTACTTCCTTTTGAATGACGATCAAGTTCGAGCAAACCTAGCAATATGCTGCAGTGTAAACAAAATTTTGTAAAGTTCATATGCTGAAATCTTGTCACAAAGGACATGGCTAGTTACTAGTGAGAAACAAGTGTTGGAAGTATTGAATGGTAATCCTTACATGTTTTAATGAAAGAATGTGAACGAACTTTATAATAAGAGACGAATTACAATTCTAAAAATTTATCTTTCTAAAATAGTGAATCAATATAAATTTTATTTCTTATTAGCTTTTTTGAATTTTATTTTGTAGTAATCATTTGTCAAAAATATAAAACAATAATACCTACAGCTAGCATAAAGTCATCTATTGCTTTTTATTACTCTATTGTCAACATTATCCTGACTTTGAAAAAAAATTTTACAATAAATAATTTTATATTGGACATACTTATTGCTATGGCCATATCAGTACATAATAAATTATTTGGAGTGTAGAAAATTGTAAAAATCTCGATGAAAACATCTGAGTTTGCAAACCGCTTAATATAAATTTTGGTGAACACATACGAGTCACAATCACTAAGTTTGTAAATCTAAACACACCACTCAACATTTCTAGTTCGAATACGGAAAGTCACAACACAAAATTAAACTTCTTTAATTAAAATACAGAAAGTTGCGAAATACGAATTGCTTAACCCATAAATCTAAGCACACAATACCACTTTTCTTTTAGTTTGAATATAAAAAGTTGCTGACATCTCGTTCAAGCACATAACTATGACTTAAATTCTTGATTACTGACATGTGCGGTAACTAATTTTTTTTTCCAATTTACAACAAAGTTAAAACAGGTTAAATAGTAAAATCCATGAAAAGTTGCCATTGTTGAACTAGAAGTTATGGGTTTTGACTTGAAAAAAATGCAATTAACAGAAGAAATTTGTGTCAGGGATCAAATTCTAGGGCTTTCTTTTTAGGGTGATTCAGCGAACAGTCCACACTAATAAACTGTTAACGCAATTAGTCCACCAAAAATATCATTACAACGATAGGTCCTTTTGACACATTCTTTACAAAATTACCCTTTATTTCTTGTTCAATTTACCTAGAAATTGTGATTTACGGGGGCATACCGTAATCCAAATTCAATGCAGCCACGAGTTCCATCTCGATGATCGATATTGTTTTTTGTAGTCCCCACAGCAAGCCATGGGCCATGGTGGGATGGTCTGAATATGAGTCTTTTATCTCAACGCTGACTTGGTGGTAAAGAATGATGAGTTGCATAATCACACTGCGTTGAAATTTGATAAATGCAGTTTAAATAAGTAAATTATGATAATGAATGTGTTTTGTGTTCATAGTAGAGTATATGTTAACTATCTGTGTGTGAGTGTAATACATGATAATATTATTTGATAAAGTTATATGCTCTAATATTTTATTTTAAATCAACATATAAAGTTACTTTTTAGAACAAAAACTCAAATAACATTATCTATTTTTATATTATATTAAAATACAGAATGTAAATTTGAATGAATAACTTTATCTATTGTTATCTTATATAGATATATAGAAAATAAATCACAATAGATAACCTTATCTGTTTCGATTTATTACTGTGTTTTCACTATTATGCAGAGATACATAGATAAAACTAAAACAGATAAAATTATATGTTGATATGTAACGCATAAATACATAAGTTAATTTACACTAAATAACATTATCTATTTTTACATTATTTTTGATATTTCTATTTTGTTTAAAAAATTTAACGTAATTTTTTATTTTTTTGAAATTTTTTATCGAGATAAACCATTAATAATCAATAAGAATTTGAGACAAAATAAAAAATTACAAAAAAATTGATGTCCTAAAAAATCGCGAGGACACCAATCATGTTTTGACTTAATTTTTATATTTTTTTAATTTTTAAACATAATTTTTTATTTTGTTGAAATTTCTTATCGAGACAAACTAATAATTAATAAAAATTTGGGGCAAAATCAAAATTTACAAAAAAAATAGTGTCCCAAAAGGTCGTTAGGGTATAAGTCATATTTTGACTTATTTTATATATATTTTTAATTTTTGAACACAAACCTTATCTGTTTTAATTTATTATTGTGTTTTCATTATTACGAAGAGATACGGAGTTAAAACTACAACCGATAACATTATATATTGATATGTTATACATAAATATAGAGGTCAATTTAAAATAGATAACAATATCTATTTTTGTATTATGTCAAAATGCAGAGTACAAAACTATGATTTGAATCCTTGATTACTGACATATACGGTAACTAATTTTTTTTCCAATTTATAACAAAGTTAAAATGTGTTAAATAGTAAAATCCAAGAAAGGCTGCCATTGTTGAACTAGAAGTTATGGGCTTTGACTTGAAAAAAAGTGCAATTAACAAAAGAAATTTGTGTTAGGAATCAAATTCTAGAGCTTTCTTTTTAGGGTGATTAAGTGAACAGTCCACACTAATAAACTGTTAATGCAATTAGTCCACCAAAAATATAATTAGAACGATAGGTCCTTTTGACATGTTCTTTACAAAATTACCCTTCATTTCTTGTTCAATTTACCTAGAAATTGTGATTTACGGGGGCAAGTCCGCAGTCAAAATTCAATGCAGTCACGAGTTTCATCTCGGTTATCGATATTGTTTTCTGTAGTCCCCACAGTGCCATGGGCCATGGTGGGATGGTCTGAATATGAGTCTTTTATCCCAACACTGACTTGGTGGTAACGAATGATGAGTTGCATAATCACACTGTGTTGAAACTTGATTAATGTAGTTTAAATAAGAAAATTATAATAATGAATGTGTTTTGTGTTCATAGTGGAGTATATGTTAACTATCTGTGTGGTGAGTATAATACATGATAATATTATTTGATAAAGTTATATATTCTAATATTTTATTTTAAATCAACAGATAATGTTACTTTTTAGAACAAAAACACAGACAACATTATCTATTTTTATATTATATTAAAATACATAATGTAAATTAGAATAAATAACTTTAACTGATGTTATCTTATACAGATATACAGAAAACAAATCACAATAGATAACCTTATCTGTTTTGATTTATTACTGTGTTTTCAGTATTATGCAGAGATACATAGATGAAACTAAAACAGATGACATTATATGTTCATATGTAATGCATAAATACATAAGCTAATTTACAATAAATAACATTATCTATTTTTACATTATTTTTCATAGTTCTTTTTTGTTTGAAAATTTTAACGCAATTTTTTATTTTTTTGAAATTTTTTATCGAGATAAACCATTAATAATCAATAAGAACTTGAGACAAAATAAAAAGTTACAAAAGAATTGATGTACTAAAAGATCGTGAGGGCACAAATCATGTTTTGACTTAATTTTTATATTTTTTTAATTTTTAAACATAATTTTTTATTTTGTTAAAATTTCTTGTCGAAACAAACTAATAATTAATAAAAATTTGAGGCAAAATCAAAATTCACAAAAACAATAGTGTACCAAAAAGTCGTTAGGGCATAAATCAAATTTTCACTTATTTTATATATATTTTTAATTTTTGAACACAAACCTCATTTGTTTTAATTTATTATTGTGTTTTCATTATTACGAAGAGATACGGAGTTAAAACTACAACCGATAACATTATATATTGATATGTTATACATAAATATAGAGGCCAATTTAAAACAGATAACATTATCTATTTTTGTATTATGTCAAAATGCAGGGTACAGGGCTATGATTTGAATCCTTGATTACTGATATGTACGGTAACTAATTTTTTTTCCCAATTTATAACAAAGTTAAAACGGGTTAAATAGTAAAATCCATGAAAGGCTGCCATTGTTGAACTAGAAGTTATGGGTTTTGACTTGAAAAAAGTGCAATTAGCAGAAAAAATTTGTGTCAGGGATCAAATTCTAGGGCTTTCTTTTTAGGGTGATTCAGCGAACAGTCCACACTAATAAACTCTTAACGCAATTAGTCCAGCAAAAATAGAATTACAACGATAGGTCCTTTTGATATCTTCTTTACAAAATTACCCTTCATTTCTTGTTCAATTTACCTAGAAATTGTGATTTACGAGGGCAAGTCCGCAATCAAAATTCAATGCAGCCACGAGTTTCATCTCGATGATGGATATTGTTTTCTGTAGTCCCCACAGCAATCCATGGGCCATGGTGGGATGGTCTGAATATGAGTCTGTTATCTCAACGCTGACTCGGTGGTAACGAATGATGAGTTGCATAATCACACTATTTTGAAATTTGATTAATGTAGTTTAAATAAGTAAATTATGATAGTAAATGTGTTTTGTGTTAATAGTGGAGTATATGTTAATTATCTGTGTGGTGAGTATAATACATCATAATATCATTTGACAAAGTTATATGCTCTAATATTTATTTTAAATCAACAGATAAAATTACTTTTTAGAACAAAAACACAGATAACATTATCTGTTTTTATATTATGTTGAAATACATAATGTAAATTAGAATAAATAACATTATCTATTATTATCTTATACAGATATACAGAAAACAAATCACAATAGATAATCTTATCTGTTTCAATTTATTACTGCGTTTTCACTATTATGCAGAGACACATAGATGAAACTAAAACATATAATATTATATGTTGATATGTAACGCAAAAATATATAAGCTAATTTACAATAAATAACATTATCTATTTTTACATTATTTTTCATATTTCCATTTTGTTTAAAAATTTTAACGTAATTTTTTATTTTTTTGAAATTTTTTATCGAGATAAACCATTAATAATCAATAAGAATTTGAGAAAAAATAAAAAGTTACAACAAAATTGATGTCCTAAAAGATCGTGAGGGCACAAATCATGTTTTGACCTAATTTTTATATTTTTTTAATTTTTAAACATAATTTTTTATTTTGTTGAAATTTCTTATCGAGACAAACCAATAATCAATAAAAATTTAAGGCAAAATCAAAATTTACAAAAAAAGTAGTGCACTAAAAGGTCGTTATGGCATAAATCATATTTTGACTTATTTTATACATATTTTTAATTCTTGAACACAAACTTTATCTATTTTGATTTATTATTATGTTTTCATTATTATGCAGAGATACGGAGTTGAAACTACAACCAATAACATTATATATTGATATGTTATATATAAATATATAGGCCAATTAGAACAGATAACATTATCCATTTTTGTATTATCTCAAAATGCAAAGTACAGAACTATAACTTGAATCCTTGATTACTAACATGTATGGTAACTAATTTTTTTACCAATTTGTAACAAAGTTAAAACGGGTTAAAAAGTAAAATCCATGAAAGGCTGCAATTGTTGAACTAGAAGTTATGGGTTTTAACATGAAAAAAGTGCAATTAACACAAGAAATTTGTGTCAAAGATCAAATTCTAGGGCTTTCTTGGGTGATTCAGCGAAAAATCCACACTAATAAACTGTTAACGCAATCAGTCCACCAAAAATAGAATTACAACGATAGGTTCTTTTGACACGTTCTTTACAAAATTACCCTTCATTTCTTGTTCAATTTACCTAGAAACTGTGATTTACGAGGGAAGTCCGCAATCAAAATTCAATACAGCCACGAGTTCCATCTCGGTAATCGATATTGTTTTCTGTAGTCCCCACAGCAAGCCATGTGCTATGGTGGGATGGTCTGAATATGAATCTTTTATCTCAACGCTGACTTGGTGGTAAAGATTGATGAGTTGCATAATTACACTGTGTTGAAATTTGATTAATGTAGTTTAAATAAGTAAATTATGATAATGAATGTGCTTTGTATTCATAGTAGAGTATGTCTTAACTATCTGTGTGGTGAGTGTAGTACATGATAATATTATTTGATAAAGTTATATGCTCTAATATTTCACTTTAAATCAACAGATAAAGTCACTTTTTAGAACAAAAACACAGATAACATTATCTGTTTTTATATTATCTTAAAATACAGAATGTCAATTAGAATAAATAACTTTATCTGATGTTATTTTATACAGATATACAGAAAATAAATCACAATAGATAACCTTATCTGTTTTGATTTATTATTTTGTTTTCACTATTATGCAGAAATACATAGATGAAACTAAAACAGATAACATTATATGTTGATATGTAATGCATAAATACATAAGCTGATTTACAATAAATAATATTATATATTTTTACATTATTTTTCATATTTCTATTTTGTTTAAAAATTTTAACGTAATTTCTTATTTTTTTGAAATTTTTTATCAAGATAAACCGTTAATAATCAATAAGAATTTGAGACAAAATAAAAGTTACAAAAAAATTGATGTACTAAAAGATCGTGAAGGCACAAATCATGATTTGACCTAATTTTTATATATTTTTAATTTTTAAACATAATTTTTTATTTTGTTGAAATTTCTTACTGAGACAAAACAATAATCAATAAAAATTTGAGGCAAAATCAAGATTTACAAAAAAAAATAGTGTACCAAAAGGTCGTTAGTGCATAAATTATATTTTGACTTATTTTATATATTTTTTTAATTCTTGAACACAAATCTTATCTGTTTTGATTTATTATTATATTTTCATTATTATGCAGAGATACAGAGTTCAAACTACAACTGATAACATTATATATTGATATGTTATGTATAACTATAAAGGCCAATTTAAAACAGATAACATTATCTATTTTTGTATTATGTCAAAATGCAAAGTATAGAACTATGACTTGAATCCTTTATTACTGACATGTACGTAACTAATTTTTTTTCCAATTTATAACAAAGTTAAAATGGATTAAATAGTAAAATGCATGAAAGGTTGCCATTGTTGAACTAGAAGTTATGGGTTTTGACTTGAAAAAGGTGCAATTAACAGAAGAAATTAGTGTCAGTGATCAAATTCTAGGGCTTTTTTTTTAGGGTGATTCAGGAAAGTGTCTACACTAATAAACTGTTAACGCAATTAGTCCACCAAAAACATAATTACAATGATAGGTCCTTTGAAAACGTTCTTTACAAAATTTTAACGCAATTAGTCTACCAAAAATATAATTACAACGATAAGTCCTTTGAAAACGGTCTTTACAAAATTACCCTTCATTTCTTGTTCAATTTACCTAGAAATTGTAATTTATGAGGCAAGTTCGCAATCAAAATGCAATGCAGCCACGAGTTCCATCTCGGTGATCGATATTATTTTTTGTAGTCCCCACACCAAGCCATGGGTCATGGTGGGATGGTCTGAATATGAGTCTTTTATCTCAACGGTGACTTGATGGTAAGGAATGATGAGTTGCATAATCACATTGTGTTGAAATTTGATTAATGTAATTTAAATAAGTAAATTATGATTATGAATGTGTTTTGTGTTCATAGTGGAGTATATGTTAACTATCTGTGTAGTGAGTATAATATATGATAATATTATTTAATAAAGTTATATGCTCTAATATTTTATTTTAAATAAACAGATAAAGTTACTTTTTAGAACAAAAACGTAGATAACATTATCTGTTTTTATATTATGTTGAAATACAAAATGTAAATTAGAATAAATAACTTTACCTGATGTTATCTTATATAGATATACAGAAAACAAATCACAATAGATAATGATCGGCACATAGTTTTGTATGTTAGAGTGCCG
>JABCMJ010015331.1:0-23285 GCA_014822125.1 Arbutus unedo | reverse complement strand
TAATAAAAATAAAATAAAATAACATTGACGTACCCAGCCGTACCCGTACCCTACTTTTTTAGATTTTGCCGTATTCTGTACCCGTACTCGTACCGTACCCGTACCCCGTACCAGTACCGGTGCTTCATAGCAAAGCACTCTAGTGCATTGGTCATTGGTCTTTACTCGTGTTTAATACTGCGTCTAAAGTCAGTTATTATATTGTTGAGCATATTATTTTGGTTTGCTGGACAATTGTGAGATTGGTTATGGGCTGAGCATTTGTTCAGAATAGTTTTAGGATTCATTGCAGGAGCAATAACCATATCAATTTAGTTTCTTTACGATTGTAACTTTTGGAACTCAAATGCGGTTACTCGGCTTATTTTTAGTGTCATGCTTTGCTCTTTGCATCTATGATCTTCATGTGTTGCGTTCTATGTGTTACTTAATTTAGTTCACCTCTTGCCATACTTGTTGCAGATTCATCTGGAGTTGAAAGTCTATGGATCCTCTTATATGATGAAGACAAGGGAAGGTAAAAAAGATGAAATGAAAATGGAACAGCCAATGATTGGAAGTTCCTTTCCCACTAGTTCACTTCAGATGAACGGGAGCACTGACCATGTTAACTCAGAATTTGCATTTAACAAAGGTTCACCTATTGGTAGCGGCTACAAGGAAGCTTGTAATTTGGGCTTAACAGGGTTATATAATCTGGGGAATACTTGTTTCATGAACAGTGCGATTCAGTGCTTGGTGCATACTGCGAAGCTTGTTGATTATTTTCTTGGAGACTACAAAAAGGATATAAATATTGAAAATCCATTGGGAATGAATGTATGTAGGTTTGGAATCCTACAACTTGTATTGTCCTACTTTTGTTAGAACTTGTTTGTGGCATTTTCCCTTTCTGTTGGGTTGTTGGTGTCCTCTTACACATGTTCCTTGCAGTTGCTTAGAGATCTACTCTCTCTCTCTCTCTCTCACAATTTACACTTTCTGGCCAGGGTGAACTTGCTTTCCAGTTTGGAGATTTGTTAAGGAAGCTATGGGCTCCAGGAGCGACACCTGTTTCACCAAGAGCGTTCAAATTGAAACTTGCTGCTTTTGCACCGCAGTTCAGTGGCTATAACCAGCATGATTCCCAAGTTAGTGAAATTTAGCTTTTTCCGTCTATCTTCTAGAGGCAAAGTACTTATCAATTCGTTATTTGAACGTAGGAATTTCTTGCTTTTTTGTTGGATGGGCTCCATGAAGATCTCAATCGTGTGAAGTGCAAGCCTTACATAGAAGCAGAAGAAGTAGAAGGTCGTCCCGATGATGCAGTGGCAGATGAACACTGGCAAAATCATCTAGCTCGCAATGACTCCATCATCGTTGATTTGTTTCAAGTGAGTCTTCGGTAATTTAGACTGCCTTGCCTCTTTATGGTATTTCTAAATGTTTTTCGCTTAATGGTTGAGAGTGAAGCAGTACTTAGATGAGTTTTACAGGGTTTTAAACTTTTTCTTTCAGTAGTGTATTCTGTGGATTTGGTTGGTCTTTCTGACTGCATTGTTTTCCTTTTTACCTTAGGGTCAATACCGGTCAACATTAGTTTGTCCACTTTGCAAGAAGTTGTCCATTACATTTGATCCATTCATGTATCTTTCATTGCCACTACCTTCAACAACAATGCGCACAATAACAGTGACAGTCTTGAGCACTGATGGGATTACTTTGCCATTTCCTGTTACTGTAACTGTACCAAAGTATGGAAGATGTAAGGATCTTGTGCAGGCCTTAAGCACCGTGTGCTGTTTGAGAGACAATGAAACATTCTTGGTGGCTGAGGTATGTTCCATAGCAATGTGGTCATAACATGTGAAGTACTTGTGAATTATATATTTTTCTACGTATCTGCAAAAGGCAATTCACCTCAACGCTCAATGAAAATGATGGGGTTTCAAGAACCTGTCACACTTGCATGATGGTGTGCCATGGACTTCAAGCACCCTAACCTATGTAGTACCGCTCAACATGACACGACACCCACATTTTGTCAGCTAAATATCCAAAAAAATTGGAGGACGTGTGTTGGGGACACGCTTAGGTAAATAATGTGTAATTTTTTTTTTACATAAATACAGAACAAAGTAATGAGCCTCTAATTACAATCAAATTTTTTCCATTTTTGTCAATACACAATTTAGTACAATAATTTAGCAAAATATATTTCATCGCTCACACATGTTTATTTTCAATGAACCATCATCTATCACAGGAAAACCCCTGGACTGTCCATAGAATGCCCTGGCACGTTCTAGAGTGTCCAGAGGGAGTCAGTGTA
Organism: Arbutus unedo; assembly: GCA_014822125.1. Classification (NCBI taxonomy): domain Eukaryota; kingdom Viridiplantae; phylum Streptophyta; class Magnoliopsida; order Ericales; family Ericaceae; genus Arbutus; species Arbutus unedo. Next base: position 20,974 of record JABCMJ010015331.1, on the reverse strand, counting down.
CGCCAAGTGTCCGGCACCGGTATGTGACCTCTGGCGATGTATCAGTGTTACATAGACCGTATGTTGTCATGAAACACTTGGCCAGTTCTGTTTTCCGAACGAATAGAGCTTCCCACCACATGCCAAAACTTGGGAAAGCATAGTAATAGCCCTCTGGCCCTCATGCCTTAATGTCCCTTATTTGGCATCTTTATTTCTTAGTATGCTACTTCACTAGCAAAGCTAACTTGATATTTGGTAGTATAGCATGCAGCATGCATGTCTTTAGTTTTCATTTTTTCAATTGACGGCAGGAGGATATTTTTTTTCTTGAACATGTGGTTTCTAGCGTATCAGAGTGTAAATATCTTACATTTGAACCTTAAAACTGAAGTTAGTTCTTCAAGCACCAGTGGGTGAAATGGTACATATAAAGTTTTGTAACACGAAAAATTTGACCAGGGCACAGTAAATGCTAAAAGTAAGCATTTCTGCATTTCTCAAGCCAAATTAATCCTGAATGTAGTTGTGGAAATTTGATTATACAGTGTCAAATTGTTGTTCTGTATCTTGTGTGTCGATATGCTCTTGTGAGGTCAGACCGCAGTCTGCTGGAGATCTGTTCTTTGTTTTTCGAGCTGTTCACACAGATTGGGCATGAGATACTTGTCTACATGGATTAAAGTTTTTCCTTTTTTCCTGTACATTCTTGTGCTTGTAAGACTAGCATATTCTGATATGATCTTATGGGGTGCTTTGCAGATATGCAACAATCACAATCTTTATTTTTTGGACAAGGTATACGGTTGGATAGATCATATTCGAGATGATGATCGACTTGTTGCTTATAGACTGCCAATAGACAGTGAGGCATCTCCTCTGGTTGTGTTCACGCATGAACAGAGGTTAGCTGTGTTTACATACTCCATTGTTCTGGCTTTTGTAATTTATAGTGGTTTCCATTTGTGTTATCTATTGTCATTTGAAGTCTTCAGAACTCAGAATTCTAGATGTTTTCTTTAATATTGCCCCCTTTAATTCTATGTTTATTTTTCTCTGTCTCCCCTGTTTGATTGTTGATGGTAATTTTTTCCAACTCAATTTAGCAACTTTATTTTATTATTGCACCTGCCTTATAAATCACTCAATCACTTCAATTATGTAGTGTTGCCTCTATGGATCTTTCTTGTGAAGGTCGCTCTCATATCCATCTTACAGCGTCTTGCGTAGCGGTAGCATAATAAAGATTAAGAAGTAGATCATTTTGAGTGCCATTTATACATGCTCCACACTAGCTGCCCTTGTTTGTTCTTTCTTCCCTCACATGGTTATGAGTTATTTTGTGTCTTTTAGAATCTTATATCTTGCATACCCTTGTAAGAGTGATGGAAGTCTACATTCTATTGATGATAACCTATGGAGCACAGACACTTCTAGGAGGTTGCTAAGGGATGGCAATGGGACAGATTGGGACAAATTTGACCACCCATCTCCGATCCCTGAACATGATATCCGTCTCCATGCCCACCTTGATTCCTCCGAATCACGTCCACCCTCCATCCCTGCCCCTAATGGGGATCAGGGATCCCGCCCCTCTTGATTCAACTCTTTTTTCATTTTTATATTTTTGTCGAACAATGACGAAAAAAATTCCAAAACATATATTGTTATAAGTATAGAAATAATTATATTGTATCTTCTCTATAGAATAATAAATGGGGGACGGGGATCTGATCCATTCCCTGATTTTTTTTTGGTTTTGCCTCCAAAGCCAATCGAATCTCTAGAAAAATCCCCAAAACTCCAATGTGAAAGGGGCCAGTAATGGAGTAGAATGGACCAGAGCAGACCAACGGAATTGCCATCCCTAAGATCGTTGTATTCTTGTCGGTGGGACATGCTGGAACACGGGGGGACAAGGCGGGGACCCTCAAGGGGACATGGTAGGGTGGCTTTCGTAAATCTAGTAGTTTTTTTTGGAGGTAGATATTTACAATTATAATTTTATGTGTATTGGACCAAAAGATAATATAAAAAATTTGTTCGTGTATAGACATACACCATCGGTACAATAACTCATTCTATAAGTAAAACTAGAGGGTAAATTTGAGCTGAATTTTGTGTTTTTATTGGATGTGTGGAGTTTGAATGTTCCTCGCGTTCTTATTACGATCTCACTTGACGATCTGAGTTATATGTTTTTGTAAGTCTTACTGCGTATGGTATCTCTCTAAAAAATTATGTTTGGATTGTAGGTTTCACGTGCATTGAACGATAAATGTGTTTGAATTTGTGCTTGAAAAAAACTTTTTCATTTTGATTGGGGTTGTGATATAAACATTAAAAAAAATATAACTTGAGTGTACGAGCTAGTTTATGCTTAAATTAATTGAACTTTGAGATTCAATTTCATCTTCCATTAGTGTAGGCTCAATTCCAATTAAAGCAAGAGCAAAGCGTGAGACTTTAAAAGAGAATAAATTCCATAACAAAAAATTGAGTGGTTACAATGTAAGTATGCATAACGGAAGTATTATTGATAACATGGTGTGTCCCTCTCTAAAGTGGTGAGCTAGCACTTCATAGGAAGGGAGGGAGGAAAGCATGATAATTGTTGTACAAGTTCATTGGGAGAGAAATGGAGGAGGGTTTAGTAGGCTGAAAGGTGTGCTGGAACAGTGTGTTTCAGAATCACCTTTGTATCCGGAAGGAAATGTGAATGTATTGACTTGAGAGGTTGAGAAGTGGGATTATGGGGTATCATGTAAATTGGACTTTGAGAAAGCTTATGACGATGTGAATTGGTCCTTCTTGTTCTGTATGATGGAAGAGGATGGGGTTTGGAGACCAATGGAGGAAATGGATAATGTTCTGTATATCTCCACTCTCCAACAAAAACGTTGGTTTTAGTGAACAGAATTTGAACAAGATTTTTCCAACCCATGAGGGGGTTAAGGTAGGGGGACCCCTTTGTCCCTATTAATACTTATTGTACTACTGATGGTGGATTTGAGCAAGATACCATAGGCATGGAGAGTGATTTCGTCAAGGCTTTGAATTGTAAGGGTAGATGGCTCCACGAGGTGGGGTCTTATCTTCTAGATGTTGATGTTACTAATGTGTTTTGGGGAATGGATGTGGCGTAGTTGGGTTTTTTACAATCTGTTCTACTGTGCTTTGAGATGTGTCTAGCCTTGAAAGTCAACTTGAGCAAGTCAGAGATCATATCTTGTGCCATGCGTGGGTCTCAAATATTAAGTGTCTAGAGTGTTGAGTTGTTCATTTCCTTCATTCTAGCTGGGATAGCCATTAGTTATTCTTATCCTAGGCATCGTGGGATTCAGATAGAGATAATACGTTACGAATTGACATGGTTGCAAAAAGATTGGAGAAGCTTCATATGGGTTTTCGGTGTGGTATGGTGTGCAATCCTACTAGAGGGGGAGCTTGGGTCTTAGGAGTTTGGGCATCTTCAATCAAGAGTTGCGGCAATGGCCAGCAGCCAGTGCAAATTACTTTGATGGCAGAGTGTGTTATTCCGATGGTGACTCTGATACCAAGATACAATGCAAAAGAGAACTGAAAATATAATGCGTATATTACTACTGCTGTCATCAGAGAAATGTGGAGCCACATTAGGTTAAGCAGACAAACCCCAACAATCCGTGGGAAAATATGACCAAACTATGATTGGGAAATTTTATAAATGACAATAGAGCTAAATAAAGGTGGTACGTACGCAGCCCGGCAGCGTGGAACCATTGGTTTGTGGTGTTTGATTGGTTTAGTTTGTCATGGGTTTTTCCTGGGAGTGTGATGGAGCTGTTGCATGCTTAAGGGGATGGGGAGGAGGAAGAAGATATGGAAATTGATCCTTTTTGCTTGACATGGCTCATTTGTCAGGGTGGGGGTGGGGGTGGGGGTGGGGATTCATTAAGCATTTTGATGGGATAGACATAGACATAGACTCATAGAGAGTTCTTTGCTACAAATCAAATGTTCCCTAGTTAGTCGTTCCATAGTTTGAGTTGAGGGAGAGTAATCCTCTTGGTCGATTCATATTGAGCATTTTGATTTACATAATGTATAGGGCCTTCTCATAATGGCTTTCCTTTGTAAACCGGTGGCATCCCATAGTACTTTCTTATATACCTCTTGTTTACTTATCAGGAAAAAAAACTGATGAGGATGTGGGAAGTAAACTCGGAATAGTGAGAATTTGGCTGATTTTGGACTAAAATATTTTTTGTTAGCAACAGCTAGTATGATTTGATATTTCGTAATTTTTTGTATTGTTTTTCATTAATTATTTTTGTGTTTCCTCATTCATCTGGACAAGAGGAACCAGAAAAGTATAAAAGTATGGGCCAAAATTGAGATAGAACGACGCTAAAGGCGCCCAAAACTGTAACAAAACTGTATTTTTTGAACTTTTTCGCCTTTAGTGAACTTTTTGGTGCTTTTGCTCATTCTTTTACTTCTTGGATTCCTTTCGTCAAGACAAATGATTAATTTAAAAAATTAATCACAAACTTGATTAAAATTGAGAAAAAATGACTAAAAAGATGGTGACACTAATGCTTAATAATTTTTGCCAGAGGAGGCTAAATATATGGGGCTTTGGTGGTAAAAATTTGGGCTGAATTTACTCACTTTATGTTGATTAGTGTAGGCAATATGCATGACGGGGTCTAGTTTGTGTTTTTCCTCCTAAAAAGTCCGTAGGTCTCTAGTGCTTCCTGTGCTGGGCTATTATTGTAGTGGCGTGTAATTAAAGTTGGTTATTGTTTCTTTGGTAGTTTCAGTAGTTCTAGAGTCGTCTTAATGGACAAACTTTTTGAGCTTCTTAGAGCTGTCATCCTACCTGTGCTCCCCCAGAAGATTAAGCTGTTAAGGACGGAGTGTCATATATTAAGCAGTCAGCCCTCTCTAGCGTGTGTGTTCAGTGTTACACGTGGAGAGAGAAGCAGATATTACTGGGTGGAGATGCACAAATAATAGAAATACCCCGCAGACAAAAGTAAAATGAAAGGAATGCTGACAAATAGAGAGATCTGACCCTGAAATTTCTTAGAACCAAAACTCACCATGTTAAGTACCATATACTCCCAACGCGTAAGCTTTAATGAGAGCTCGTTACCATGAAGCGGAAGCTTTTATCAGAGCACCTCAACAGTTCCAGTCTGAATGGCTGAAAGATCTATAGCTCGTTGTCTTCTAAAATAGCAACAAGGAATGACTTTTCATCTTTTACAGTTTTACCCTGATCTGAACTTGCGTTCTGTTGTTTTGGGGCCTTGTCTAGTATGCAGCTAGTTGGAATTTTTTTATGGCTTTCTAAAACTTCTGTATGACTTAACAAGCACTTTCTTCTTTTGGGCAACGTCGATCTTCTTGCAAATAGTGCACAGAAGCATTCTAGATAACATAAGCTAGGGGCACATTCTTTTGTTCTTCCTTTTTCTTTTACTGGTCCTGGGGGTCTAAAATAAATGTTGACAGTAATTTTTCTGTTGAAGTTAAGCTTTGGGGTTTCAGTTCAGCGTAAAGAGAGACTTATTTTTCTATTTAATCTCTCCTGATAGCTCATAGTTACCGTGGGTAGTGCAGTTGTTTACTATTCTTAACTTGTTTGTCCATATGAAGGTAGTGGAAGATGATCAGTCATTATTTGGTAGCAGAGCTTCTTCTTTGAAGCTATGTATTTATTTTTGCCTTTTAATTTGGTAATCATTCGCTTTGAATGTATTTTCTTTGGAAATTTGATCTATTTTATGATGATTTCTTACTATCAACGAATTTGTTGGTCAGTTATCACGGGGACAAAATTTATTCTATGAAGAAGTTTGGTATTCCGCTCGTGGCAAGGATATCTAATCTTTCTAGAGGATCCGAGATACGTAAAGAATTCCTCAAATTACTAAATCCGTTTTTGACGGGGGCTGAAGATTCTTTGAATGATGATGATAATGACGATGATGATGATCAAAACAGTGCTAATGAAGTTTTTGAGATGGAGGATATTACTGGCACCAGATTATCTGATGGTAATGCACATTCAGACTCTGAATCAGGGGCTGACGTGGACTTTGGTCCTGACTTCGAGTTTTACTTGGAGGAAGATAGGGGATTGCTGCATAAAGGTCCTAAGATACAGATGACTGAGCCAATACCAATAAAAGCGTTAACCAGGAACATTAACGTGCTTGTTTTTTGGTCAGATAAAATGACCAAGTTATACGATACTTGCATTCTAAGCTCTTTACCACAGGTTTGCAAACCTGGAGTACCAACAAAGCAACCTCAAGAATCTGTTTCACTTTATAAATGCCTTGAAGCCTTTCTGAAGGAGGAACCTCTAGGGCCAGAAGACATGTGGTTAGTACACATTGCACTTTTTAATTCACTCTAGACTTCGAATCTGCATATCTGTTTATTTCTTAGCATTTTCCTAACAGTCTGACTAGATTTGATGCCGAAAGACAATAATTTGTTTTTTTATTCCTAATTTTATTGCCTTAACTTCTACCTAATAAAGGGCGAGAACGAAAAGATTATTGCTTTTTGTCAGTATTTTACTTTTTCACACATGTTTGTTGTGCAAGTTGGCCCCTCCAATGCTAGATATTCCGTGTCTTTTTAGGTACTGCCCTAACTGCAAGACGCATCAACAGGCCGACAAGAAGTTAGATCTTTGGCGATTGCCGGAGATTTTGATTATCCATTTAAAGAGGTTTACGTACAACCAGATTTTCAAGAACAAGCTGGAAACATTTGTTGACTTCCCGATTGCTGATTTTGATCTCTCAACTTCCGTTGCTGAGAAGAACACCCAGCAGTCCCATCGTTACATGTTGTATGCAGTTAGTAATCACTATGGTGGCTTGGGCGGTGGTCACTATACTGCATTTGTTCAAGTAAGTATTGCTTTTATAGTTTCATTTGAAGGTTACTGCTGTGGTTACCTTTGATTATAACTTCATATGGGTCAGAAGTATCAAACTCCGAGTCACAGGACACGTCATATTTTTTAAGTAAAAAAATTCTCATAACCGAAAGTGAAAGTTATTCCTTGAATGCAATGATTTTTAGTTTTAACTTATGGCAATGAGTCAGAGATCGGAGTAATGTTACCGTGATCCTATTTTATTGGATTCTTGAAAAAAATAAAAGTGAAATCACTGAAGTATAGGTTTCCAAACGTATGTACCGGGTCTGTATGCCACACACGTATCCCTGTTCTCTCATTTGGACACGTGCACTTCAGCAATCTGAAGAGTCTGAGACTGCAAGTGAACATGAATTCATATTTGACTAATGCCTTTTGGTATCGTTGCTGATTGTTCTTTTTGAACCCCAGAAGAGAAAAGATGCTGCTGGTTTGGAAGCCATCAGCATTTCATTATCAGGAGGATTACGGAGAATTTTGAGAGAATGAAAATGCTGTTTTTATTTGGACTTTGCGGAGTTATGGCAGGTTATTTATACCCAGTATTCCATCTGAATCAGCATGTGTTGGGAATTGACCACACCTTTTTGCCAAGGTCTATGCCTAAAGATTAGGAGTCTCACATTTACAGAAAACTAGTAGGGATGGATGTTTAAGCTTCTAAGGATGCATATTTGACGTACGAAATTGTAGCACATGCAATTAATTTGTTTTGGAATTATTTTAAACTAAATCCAGAACATAGTTTGGATTGGACGGGGTAGGTGGACATAAGTTACGGATGCGACTTTCTGAAACTAATGATAATTCTGAAGGTGTCATTTAGTTTGCGTTATGATCAAGGATTTCTGAAGAAATTGGCCAATGGAACGGAAAATGATTGGGAGACCAAATAATAACATATCTACCTTCTCTCCTTATTATCTTGGTATTTCTCTCTTTTATAGTTTCCGAATATCGCTTCACATATCCATGATCAAGAAACATCCTTAAGATAGTTCTTATTAACCATCACTGCTTAAAGAAACTCGTGTGTTTGTTGTGTATAGCATGGGCGTGATAGGTGGTATGAGTTTGATGACAGTCATGTCTCCTCTGTGGGTGAGCACCAGATAAAGACATCAGCTGCCTACGTTCTTTTTTACCGGAGAATAACAAATGTTTGATGTTACATGACCTGACTGTATAGTGAGATAGTTTTGGGGATGTCGGCTGAAGAGAGAAGCTTCAGTTTCTTTTTGCACCTATCATCTGTAGTCTCCGAAAGCACTGGGGAACCTTGAAAGCAGCTTTGTTTGGACATGGATTCTGAATTAGAGAAAAACGTAAATATACAGGTAATAGAAATGGTGAAAATTAATGTGTATATGCTGCAGGATAGCAAATTCTTACAAAGGGCATATCCTTTGTGTTGTTTGTAGATGCTTGCTACCATCCCAAAAGGAAAAAAGCTTGATGTTGGTGAGTTTTTGTGAACGAGAAACTTCCTTCTACTGAATATCTCTGAAATACATGTATATATCGCGGTATATGGTTTTTGGGAGTACAATGAAAATGCATTTTGCTCTCTCTCTCTCTCTCTCTCTCTCTCTCTCTCTCATTCTCATGGATTTGATCAGCTGTAACAATGAAAACAGCCATTTGGATAATTCCTGGGGATGTTTACGAGTCTAATAGGCGCAAGAACACCCGGCTTAAGCACCATTCAGTAACTGGAAACGGATTATAAAGTATAAGAACATAGTTTTGCTGTAACTTTTTTGCCCTACAGTTTGACATGGAAGTTGTGAAACTCAAGTCCTTAACTTTTCTATTAGGATTTTATTTTCAAGGTTTTTGTTGCAAAAAAGCACCACTTTGCAAGAATAAAACTTTTAATTTTCTCATAAATTTGAATATCATATTGATACTGCTAGGTTGGTTGGAGTTTTCATTTCAATCTCTTACTAGCTCTCTATGGCAGACATAGGGCTCTGTTATGCACAATGCACAGCAGGACTTGTGCGTTGAAATGCCGTCGTTTTAGTACACTATTATTTCGGACACTTATGTGTAGGAGTTTTCATTTATACGTCAAAATAGAGTCTAGGGTTTTTCAATGGAAATGTGTTCAAAAGGCATTATTTCTGTCACGGAATCCTTGGCCTATAAGGATTCAAACTCTCTTTTGTATGTGTCCCATCTGCCAATCCTTGAATGAATCTATTCTTGTTTCGTCACTGCAACAAGTTTTGGATTGACGGAGGCTCAACTCTTCAAAATGACATTTCCTTCCGGAAATGGATGCAGAATTTCAGTTTATTCCGGCACTATAATATCATATTGAGGAGGAAGATTAGAATTAGAAATTGATAGAAAAGAAAGGATACAAGCTCGTGTGAGTAAGAAACTATAAAGAATATGCTTGATGGTTTTGACGAGGAATATGCTTGATGGTTTTGCAAGGCTTCTTCTTGGCTTCATAATCACTATGCTCGTTGTAGACACCTCAAGGATATTATTTCCAATGAGGAAAAAGAGGACTAATATCTAGAAAGAGCCTTAGATTAATTAGCTAATAGTTTTAACTAGTCAAAATAATGCTAGAAATTTACAATGGTAATGTCACGTCCCATCCCGATATAAGGAGAGTTAGTGATTGGTTCGTGAGTCTAACTCACTTAGGCATCTATTACAATGAGTTTAAGAATTTCTCCAACTATCAAGCGTAAACAACCCTTAAAGGTATTCAAAATGACATTGAATTGCCAAATAAAATTTATAAGTGACGTCTCGTCTAAAAATATTAGTTTAATTTAATCTTATATATTTAAATGCATGAGCGTATTGTACTGTGTGATTTAAATTCAATGCATAATAAACTATGATTTGATTGTGACATCTACGGTAACTAAAAATTGTATAACTTATATCAAATCCAATACTAGATCTTGGTTTATTTGTCCTAACTTATTTATATTAATTTTTTTTTGTTTTTATTCAAATTTTTTTTGTAGTTGTTATTTTTTTATCAAATTTTTATTGATTCGTTTCGACGAAATGAATCTAAGAAGTATAAAATTATGTCCAAAAATCAAAAAGATTCACTAAAAACGAAAAATAAGTAAAAAAAGACCTTGCGTTGGTTTATTTTTTGTTCTTTTTGAAGTTTTTTTAGTTTTTAAAAATAATTTTAGATGAGCCAACAACCATAAAAAATTAACATAAAATAAAAAATTATAAAAAAATTTAAATAAGTACAAAAAAATTAATCAGACAATAAATCAATAATTATTCAAATAGATTCAATCTAAATAATTACCACAAGTCTGTTCGCTGTATTTTGTTCCCCTCTCTCTCTCCTTCCCTCTGTGTGCGCGTGCAGTTTTTTATATGTTTGGGTCTAGTAAACAAACACGCCTAGGAGGAGTATTGGGATGTCCGATCCACACTCCAGGAGTGAATCAATTTAAAGCATATGCAGGATGTCCTGTTGGCATTTTTTTGGAGGGCCGAAAGCAGTGGCCCTGTGGAGATATTTGCTGCAGTTTATGTGGTCGCAGAAGAAATGACAAAAGTGATTCCTGAACATCTTGCTTATGTGTTCATGGTAAAGAGGTTTTGCATTTCAGGGAGAATAAGAGAAGCCTTAGCATTGATTCGTTACTTAAAGCATAAAAATATAAAAACCCTTGATGCTGAAACTTTTGAGTCCTTAGTGAAAGGTCTATGTAGGGCTAATATGGCTACTGATGCTCTGGAAATGGTTGATACTATCAAGAGCAGGAGTTCTGTCCATGCCAAGATTTACGGAGTTATTATATACGGGTTTTTTAGAAGAAATGATAAACTCCATTTGGTAAGACATGTAGTATTGGTATAACTGGTGGTAACCAGGAGCTCAACAAAGATTCATTTCCATATACTTACAGTGAGCTTGACCTTCAAAAACTTTGTCAAATCTTTTCATCCTCAGAAAATTGGTGTTCGATACAGGAAGCTCTGGAAAAATGCACTGTAAATTACACCCCTGAACTTGTTTTGAAAATTTTACAGGATTTTGGGCCATACAGTCATGTGGCATTACATTTTTTCTCGTGGGTAGGAAAGCAAGCTGGTTACCACCACAGTACGGATACTTACAACCTGGCGATCAAAATCTCAGGACGATCAAAGGATTTTAAGCACATGAGATACCTCTTCCATGAAATGAGAAGAAAAGGTTGCACAATAACATCGGATACATGGACGATCATGATAATGCAATACGGTCGTGCAGGTCTGACTGAAATTGCTTTAAAGATTTTCAGGGAGATGAAAGCTGTTGGTTGTAAACCTAATGGCAGTACATATAAGCATTTGGTGATATCTCTTTGTGGGATTAAAGGTACATGAAAGCTGTTGGTTGTAAACATAGAAGAGGGATGTGAACCTACAATTGTTATGTATACAGCATTGATACGTGGGTATATGAACTGTGGAAAGTTTGTCTATGCGTGGAACGCGTTTAGTGACATGAAGCAGAATGGTCCACTCCCTGATTTTACAACTTATTCGATGTTCATTGCCTGTCTGTGTAGGGTTGGTAAGTTTGAAGAAACTCTGCAACTTATTTCCGAAATGTTGGAGATGGGGATGGTTCCAAGTGCCATTAATTTTCGGACAGTGTTTTTTGGGTTAAACAAAGAAGGCAAAAGGAACTTAGCTGATATTGTATTACGGAAAAAGTGGGATCTCTCAAAAAAAAGGAAGTTCTCAGTATAAATTATCTCCTTTCTTGGTTGTTCTTCTCTTTGATGATGATAGTTCATTTTATTCCTATGGAGTCCCAATTTGAATAAGTTTGTGTTTTGATCACAAAGTGGAGAGAAGGAAAAGAATGTGTACTGCTTTCTTATTGCCTGCCTTCATTCAGTAACTTACATGTTTAAGAATTCTCGACAACACCAGGTAAAAATCCCAGAAGAAAAAAAAAATTGGTAAAATGCACTTACTTCCCTTGAAGTTTTTGATAATTGTAGGGACTTCGTTTGAAATTTTGAAAAGAAAAAGTCTATGGACACAGATGTGTCCAGACACATCCGAACACAAATATATCCTTCGCCGTTGAATGAACATGAGACACTTAATAAATTGAAAGTCCCACGTGCATTTAACGGCTCGGGACACATTTGTGTTCCTAACATTGTTCTTTTGAAAATGCAAATACCTTTTCTACTTTTGAAACTCTTAGATCATTATTCTTCTGCCGTTAGATTTTATTTAATTGTCATTAATTTTGTCCTTAATTTAACTATTTTACCCTTTCTTTGCATTCACTCCCTTAGATTTTGAAAAATACAATTACTTCTTCTATTTTTGATACTGTTAGATCATTACTCTTCTGTCGTTAAATTCAACTATTTTATCCTTCCTTTGCATTCACCCCTTAATGTTTTTTTAATTTTTTTTTTTAAATTTGACACTTTTAACTAGACACAAGTACCTCATATAAATAATAAATATGTCATGAAAAAACCTATAACATTGAAAGGCTAGATGTTTCAAAATATTATATATTTGTTCGATAAATCAAAATTAAAAAATTCAAATAAAATGATACTAAAAAACACAAACAATTAAAACTTCTAGTTTTATTTTTTTATTAGTATTTTCTTTTTTGAGACATTGTAGTCACAATTTTTACTTTCTAAATTTTACTTTTTTCGTATTAATAATAATAATAAATTACTACAAATTTTGTAAAAACTCTCAAAAAAAACGTGATTAATACCAAAAAAATTAGACCAAAAGAAGAGATACATTTATTCTTCTTTCCTCTTATGGGAAATTAAAATTCAAAATACCTGACATGTCGATGCCCGAAAAATCCAAAAAAGACCATTCAAGCAACATCCCATCTAGAAGCCATATAAATTATTGAGAGTATACAATGATTTGCTAAGAATCAATTTATGCGATCTTTGTTCTATTGCATCAAATTATGTGATTGAAAGAAAGTGTGCACAAAAAATGACATTTTCATTTTATGTAATCAGCCTCTCCTGCAAAACCAAAAAAATAAAAATAAAAGATTCCTCTCCACTTCAGATTCCCAATGAGTATTTATGGTCGCATATTATTTGTAAGCAAGATGATTCTTAGCAGTACAATCCTTTGTTCTTTATTCATTCATTTGAAATAAATACTGTTAGAATAACAAACTTACAACTACGAACACAGAATGCAGATAGCCAGCCAGGCAGCCAACATCCACCCATGTTGAATTTTATAAAGTCAAATCCAACAATGCTTTTCGTCGATTAACAAACCGTCGTCAACAACTGCACTGAGAAGCATCCATTGGTGTTTGTTAACAATCTGGAAAAGGGTTCAACAAATAGCTTCAGATATTTGGCATAGCAAGGAAAACCAAACACTATTGTGGACTAGACTGTATCTCAACTGCCACCACAACAAATACTAGCTTTATTAAGACCACGAGAGCAATAATGATTGGAACAAAAAAAAACAAAGATATTTAACGCGAACCAATCTATTATAATGCTAAAATAGGGCACTACATTGTACAACACAAACTAGAAGTGAATAAATGGCGAGTGGCATGAAAACCTTCTAACTGACTAGCCAAACTCTACACATTACTTAATGACATTAATACTAATAATGCTATGTAAGGTAAATGAGTATCTAAATCAACTCGGGCACCAGATTCCATAGATTATTAAGTTGTTGCTAAATGGTGGTTTTATCTTAGACATAATATACCTCAAGCTTTGATAAGTCATGCAACCAGCCAACCAGGTTTCATCATTGTGGTGGCTAGATTTTGTAACTCCACTTGGTTTGGGATTACCTCCTTGAATGCCTGATGAATTTTAATAAAAAATGTATAGTGGAAAACAATATCTGGTCAGAGGCAAGCTGGCCGGTGGGGATTGACCAGAATGCTCTCAGTGGCTAATTCAATAACTAATCAAGAATCCTTAAGCTGAGTCTAACTCAGCCAAGCATTACATGAAAGCAAAGAACTTAAGTTCAGAGACAAGCAACTTACAGTTCAATGTTCCAATCCTTTGCTACTTTGTTTCTCCTACTCATGGTTGGTCGCCATTCAACTTGAATTAATCAAGGATCATGATTACCCCTTATTTGGAGATCTTTTTGTCTGACTTTGGATATCCTCAAAAGCCTTCTTCCCTTTAGTTGGACACGGTAATTATTTAGGAGGCACACATCCTACTGATTGGTAACTGTCACAGTCCTGAGTGCATTATTCTTCCTTGTCCAAGAAGTTAGAACTTTCTCGGGCCCAAGCTTTTTTTTTTTTTTTCTCCACTCTGATAAGATTCACCCTAATTCCGGCCTCACATCAAACAATCTTTGTGCTGAGCTGACCTCACATTAGATATTCATCATGCCAAGCTTCTATCTTTTAGCTTCCAAATACTATTTGTGCCGAGAGCGACCTCCCTCAAACGGTTTGCCTTTAGTTGCCACGTCTTATGTATCTACTCCTTTTGTCGTTTCCTCCTGAACTTTAGTTAGCTCTTGCTAACAAATGTCATTAATTGACGATGTTAATTTCCCCTTGCACAATTGCCTCCAACGTCATATCCTCTTTCCATGGCGTAGGCGGAGCTCATTTCCAAGAGGAGTGAGTTAATCCGGGCTCGATAGAGGAGTTGTACACTTGACACTTTATATCATGTGCATCAACTTCTACTAGCAGCTATCCCATAATGTGATATCATTAAATGCGAAGAGACGTTTTGAATTGCTTTTTGGTGTCTCTCGAAATGCTCTGAGATGAGTTGAGGGGGATCTAGCTTTCCCCTCTCACCTTTCATCTTCCCTTCTTCTCTGAGAGTTCTTCTGCGTTCCATCTCTCTGTCCTTACTGCTTGTCTGTCCAAAATCCTTATAAGTTTCTTTTGCCCCTAAATTCATGATAACTCCTTGATTAGTAAGAACTTCTCTGTCTCAACTCGTGGACGCTTCACTGCTCCATTTTTTTAATTAAATATGTTATCATATAATATTATTTGTCCTCTCGTTTGGAAGGGTGGCACACAGGTGTTGGGTTCGATCTATTTCGTTATGTTTTCTCCAAATTTTCGTAATGGCTCAACTCCTGAGGAGTATGCTAGCCGGGGATAACGTTGCTAGATTTAGGAAGGTGTACGACATCCCTAAGCCCGTACATTGCTATTTTTTGGAGAAAGGGGAGACTTTACTCCCTCCTTCAGGGATGCCTCTATAGTCATGCCCCTCGTAGCCATCATTAAATGTGGCATGAGATTTCCAGTTAGCAACCTTATTCGTTAAGCTTTCCATTTCTTAAAGATTTCCTTTCGGCAGGTGAATGGGAACTTATTCTGTGTGGTATCTGGGATAGAGGGCCTGTGGGGATGAACCTTGGTTTCTCAGCAATTCGCCACTACTATTCTCTAGCTAAGGCTCTCTCACTTCTAAGTCGCAAAAAACTATGACAACGAATAAGCCGGGGCCGACTCCGATGTCAAGAAGGTATGAGCTAGAAGGCAATTGTGAGAAGTGAAATCAACATCAGCAATTAGTAGCATTTGTTAGCAAGATCCAAATCAAGTTAAGGAGAAAACAACAAAATGAACAAATGCGCAAGACACGTGACAGTTTAAGGCAAACCGTATGAGGGAGGTCACTCTTGGCAGTTGAATATCCAAGAACACCCAACGAAAAGGAAGCTCGGCATAATGAATGTCTGCAGAGAAGTCAACTGAACACCAAGAGTGTCCGATGTGAGGCCGGAACTATGTTGGATTCAACTAGAAGGGGGAACAGACCAAGCTTGGGTCCAAGAAAGTTCTTAATTTTTTGGGAAAGAAAGAGTGACGCATTGGTGACTCTTGACAATTATCAAATGGCGAAGTGTGAGACTCCGAAATGATTATTGGGGTCACATCTGCTGAAGGGAAGCATGGCATTTACTCCAACATCCATTTGAGGATACACAAACTTAGACCCAAAGATCTCCAAAAGAAATTGTAAGCATGACCCTCGACTAAAGTAAGCTGAATGGTCACCAACCATGGGTTCAGCTACGGCCTTTGGCCTATAAATAGAGGCAAAGAAGGAACAAATTAGACTAAGCTGAAGGATTCTTGATTGGTTACTTACTTAGCCATAAAAGGGCATTTTGGGCAATCCACACCGGCCAACTTGACTCTTGCCGGTTATTGTTTTGCAGGACCGACTTGTCCACACCACGCAGTGATTACTAATGCCCATTAGGCGTTCAATGAGGTAATCTCTCTCTCTCTCTCTCTCCAAGAAAGGACTTCGATTCAAGCCAACCACAACGTGAACCATCAATTTAGACCATACATGTCGAGGTCCATGGATTCTTCGCATAGTTCCTTGCCCAAAACCCATCATAGCAGAGGCTCCTTTGCTTAGTTTCTCTCTCCCCAAGAAAGGACTTCGATTCAAACCAACCACAACGTGAACCATCAGACCATACCTGTCTAGGTCCATGGATTCTTCATAGAGTTTTTTGCCCAAAACCCATCATAGTAGAGGCTCCTTTGCTTAGTTCCTCCTCCGAATCCACCACGGAAGCTGATGGAAAATCCAATGGACCCTCAACTTATATTGATCATATCAGATTCAGTGACAAAGAAGCGGAAGGTCACAATCCAAGGCGCTACGGATGCTCTGTGTTTCTAGAGTCCTATGGAGGATGGAAGCTGATGGCAATCCAATGGACCCTCAACTTATATTGATCATATCCGATTCAGTGACAAAGAAGCGGAAGGTAACAATCCAAGGCGCTACGGATGCTCTGTGTTTCTAGAGTCCTATGGAGGATGGAAGCTGATGGCAATCCAATGGACCCTCAACTTATATTAATCATATCCGATTCAGTGACAAAGAAGCGGAAGGTAACAATCCAAGGTGCTATGGATGCTCTACGTTTCTAGAGTCCTATGCAGAAACGTAATTAAAGTTTAATTTGGAGAAATTGTATGCATCTGAATTCTGGTAAGGAAGAAGAAATCTCTAATCTGATTTGTGTGAGTGCAGTCTTGTATACACTACAATAAGCATAAATCCATGGACTTAAATAAAGAACAGATAGTCTATGATTAATATGCTCAATCGTCAGATATACGAATATGCATAGAATGAGAATTACAGACAAACATCAAAAGAAAGTGGGTGTCACGTGGTTGTGGCTGGAGGTGGAGAATTAGGTGGGTGGGTCAGATTGGATTGTCTGGTAATAGTGGTATGAAAAGAATAGACTACAAAACCGAGAGGAAAATACAAAATGAAGAACAACAATGACAAACAACACAGTTTTTGATACCAAACAAGTTTACTTGTTTATGTTTCCATGGTTTTCAAAACATTTTTGTTAACGTGTTTTTCGTTTTCACTAAAATAAACAAAAACTTGAATCTTGTTTTTTATAAATAAAAAACTAAGAACTAAAACACATTACCAAATAGATCATACCAATTCATTTTGCATTCGCGAACACCCCATAATCATAGATGTCTTGAAATTCCAGAATAGGTTCGTGCTGATGATAGATGCTCTCGCAAACATCAACATTTGTTGAATTATTTTTGCATCACTTAAATCAAGTATAAGAGGTAAAAATTAATCCTCCATTATGATCAGCATGGTCATATGCTTATTTCCAAGCAAAACTCTACTTGATGAGTTTCAGAATCCCAGCTAAGTTTCTGTCTAAATCCTATTAAGAAGTGGAGAAACGATTGGAATGGCTGCTATTGATAGGTAATTTTACACAGATCTCTGCCTGCAGTATTCATCGTGGAATACTTTGGTAGTGCATGACAGCATATTCAACTTAGTATAATGAGGGGACCCATATTGACCAAGCCACATGTAATGACTTGAGAAGGTGCAACTGAAAGAATATAACATAGATAGAGGAAAATAGGCAACAAGTAAAAAGCCCGAGATTATAGATACTAATTAAAAGTAAATTTCATGATTGTTTACATTGATTAATACATACCAGAGTCTTACCAACATTGTCATCTTCTCGTCAATCTCCAGCCAAGAACTAATAAGCATCCAACAACACGGGGCTAAAGTTGTACTATACCCGCAAGTAACCTGAAGATGATTGCAGAAAGTCTACATAAGAGCTCTAACACTACTCGCTAGAAAACATAAAAGTTGAAACACATACAATCTGCTTTTAGCCCATTAGCCATATTTTGCAAAACTTAGCACTCCAAAAGAATTTGGGATTATCTGTCCAGACTATATGTTTAGTCAAATTTTGCAAAACATTATTAGCTTAAGCATGAGATTCGCGTTACTTCCCAAGGTATGAGTATCCAAGAGTTCTATTCAGTAATGTTTTCTATGATCCTCAACTATGAGTATCCAAGAGTCCTATTAGTATCGCCACAATAAATAACTCACATATGCATGTCGTATCCATTCGCTCTGTTGCATCTTACTCTTTGTCTAGCTAATGTTTTCTATGATCCTCAACTATCTCTCAGTTTACTTTCAATTAGTCAACTGTCAAATACCGGTTTTGATATCTTATTCTCTCCTTCTGGTTGTGTTGTGCAGAATTAGGTGTCAAAGAAGTAGATTGGAACTGGGCATAGAGTTGGTGATATCTATCTTTTGAAGCCTGCATGTCCCGATCGAGGCTACTTCCACTGCCTTATCTTCCTTTCGTTTGGATGAGACGTGCTCCCCTTTTTATCTTTGTCATTCTAAATTAGGTCATTTATATAGTGAAAGGTTAAAATTTTTGGTTAAATCTGATGTCTTGGGAACTCTTTCTATTGGTGATATTTCTGAGTGCAGTGATTGTAAATTTGCTTGCACCTTTCAATAAAAGCTCTTCTATTTCCCCCCTCTCCTTTTTACATGGTTCATACTCATGTATGGGGTACTTCTCATGTTACAACAAAGGGTGGGTCTGTATATTATGTGTCCTTCGTAGATAATTACAGCAAGCTTACATGGATCTATTCGAAGAAACATAAACTTGAGATCTTTCATGTATTCTATCTTTTCCATGTCATGGTTAAAATCTAGTTCTTTGCATATATTAAAATTCTTTGTTCTGATCAGGGCGAGGAGTAGTTTCCAAATGAGTTTACGAAACTTCCATCTATCCATGAGATTATTCATCAATCCTCTCTTTCTAACACACCTACACAAAACGATCGCGCTGGACGCAAACATCTTCATCTTCTTGATACAACCAGATCTCTCTTTCTTTCATCCTCTGTCCCCCTCTGTATTCTGGAGTAAAGCTGTTCTTACTTCAGTCTATCTCCTGAATCGGATGCCCACATCTCTTCTTTCTGGTCTGTCTCCGTATGAGCGTCTTTTTGGTGTGTTTCCTAACTACTCACTTTTGCGTGTCTTTGGTTCTATTTGCTTTGTTCTTCTTCCTAAGAAGGACCACAGTAAGTTTAGTTCCTGGTGTGCACTAAGTGTTTTTTTGGAGTATAGCATCACACAGAAAGGTTATCGTTGCTATGACCCTGTGCACAGAAAATTGTATTTGTACCGCTATGTTAGCTTCCTTGAGCGTCTTAATACTTCTCCCTTCCTCTTCGCACTACTTTTCTTACCAGAAAGGATTTAATTAACATTGATCCATTTATGTCTGAAGTGCACCCCGAGTAACATGTCTCCACCATTGATGATTCCGACCCTCCTCCTACTTCTGCACCACCTCCTTCCCCCTCTACTCTTGTTCCCCTTTGCCCCTTAGTATACACTTGTCGCGATCCTTCATCTCCATCTCCTCTTCCTAGCTCTACCGCTATCCCGCTTGCTTTTGAGGCTCTTGATCTGCTTGCCCACGATATCTTTCCCGCAACTGCCAACCTTAAGTAAAACTTCATTTCTCTAATGCCTGTTTCTCTACTTCCTATTGCTCTTTTTGTCTCGTATCCATGCTTATACTAAACACAGGTCTTGTAAAGATGCTTGCAATGATCCGAACTAGGTAACTGCTATGAATGATGAACTTGCTGCTCTTTCCAAAACTCAGACGTTGAAATTGGTTTCCTTGCTAGAAGGTAAGAATCTGGTGGATTGTAAATGAGTCTACAAGGTTAAAAATCATTCTAACGATACTTTGGAGCGATACAAAGCCCACCTCGTTGCACAGGGTTTTTCCCAGGAGTATGGGATTGATTATGAGGAGGCCATCGCTCATGTGGCCAAAATGACTACTGTTCGCACTCTGATCTTTATGGTCATTGTTCGCTAGTGGCCTCTCTTTCAATTGAATGTTAAGAATACCTTTCTTAATGGATCTCTCTCTGAAGAACTACATATGCGCCCTCCTCTAGGTCTCTCTCACCTTCCTGGTATGGTTTGTCGCTTACGTCAGGCTCTGTATGGTCTTAACCAGTCTCCACGTGACTGGTATGACCGCTTTCAGGATGATGCTCATCACATAGCTTTCACTCTAGTCTCTATGACTCAGCTCTATTTATTCATCGCACCTCTCATGGATTGGTTCTTCTCTTACTCTATGGGGATGATATGATTACTACTGGCTCCGACTCCGTTGCTATTGATGAGGTCAAGCTCTGTCCGTTTCGGGAATTTAAAATGTAAATTTAGGTCCTCTTCGGTATTTTCTTGGCATCGAGGTGGCCTCTGCTCCTCAGGAATATCTTCTATCTCAAACTAAGTATGCTTATGAAGTTATGATATTCTTTTCCATGCACACCTCACTAATGACAAGAGTGTGGATACTCCCTTTGAACTTCATGCTAGCTTTTCTACTCCTGATGGTATACCTCTTGATGATCCTACGGAATGTCAAGAACTTGTTGGCTGCTTGGTTTATCCCACTGTGACGTGTCTTGATATTGCCTATGTTGTTCATATTGTGAGCCAATTTGTTTATGCCCCTCACTCTACTCATTGGACTACCTTGCTCCATATCTTGCGCTATGTTCGTAGCACACCATCTATCAATGTTTGTTTGCTATCATTGACTTCGGATCTTTCTCTCTGTCTTAAAGCATAAAAATATAAAAACCCTTGATGCTGA
>JABCMJ010015319.1:0-29966 GCA_014822125.1 Arbutus unedo | reverse complement strand
TAATCACCTGCTGGAGGTTGGAGCAATACAGGAGGTCTAGTATCTGACGTGGCTAGCCAACACGGTCGTCGTGAAGAAGAAAAATGGCAAATGGCGTGTCTGTATAGACTACACGAATCTCAACGATGCTTACTCTAAAGATTGCTTCCCTGTATCGAGGATAGATCGATTGGTGGACACCCAAGCTGGGCATGCTTGATTCAACTTCATGGATGCATACTAGGGTACCACTAGATTG
The DNA here is from genome assembly GCA_014822125.1 of Arbutus unedo. NCBI lineage: Eukaryota > Viridiplantae > Streptophyta > Magnoliopsida > Ericales > Ericaceae > Arbutus > Arbutus unedo. The sequence continues at coordinate 29,728 of JABCMJ010015319.1, read as the reverse complement.
CTATGCATAGGCCGGACAAGGAGAAAACCGCTTTCATCAGCCCTTGTGGGTTGTTCTGCTACAAAGTAATGCCCTTCGGTCTCAAGAATGCAGGGGCAACCTACCAATGCATGATTACCAAGATGTTCGCCGAACAGATTGGGGATACAATGGAGGCCTATATTGATGATATGGTGGTCAAAAGCAAGCACGAGGCCGACCACTTGACACACTTGCAAGAGGTCTTCAACATTCTGAAGAAACATAAGCTTTGCCTAAATGCCGAGAAGTGTGCTTTCGGCGTAGGCTCAGGGGAATTCTTGGACTACCTGGTTACCCGGCGGGGAATCGAGGCCGATCCCAACCAGATTGATGCTATTAGTAAGCTGTATACTCCTTATACCATCAAAGGGGTGCAAACGCTAATAGGAATGGCGACCGCACTCAACCGATTCATTAGCCGATTGTTTGACAAATGTCGCCCATTCTTTGCTCTTTTGAAAAAATGCAACCAAAAGAGCTTCAATTGGACTTCGGAATGCGACTAGGAATTACAAGACTTGAAGTCCCACCCGACTTCCGCACCACTGCTCACTATATCGAGAGAGGCCGAGCCTCTATACATTTACCTAGCCGTGTCCCAACATGCGGTCAGCTCTGTTCTCGTGCGCCAAGAAGGCTGAGCTCACCTTCCCATCTACTACACCAACAAAACCCTAATCAATGCCGAGACCAGATATTTACCCTTGGAGAAACTCGCACTGGCGCTTATCTCTGCATCTCGAAAGCTCGCGCCGTACTTCCAAGTGCACCCCATTACGGTATTAACCGAACATCCATTGAAGAGCTTGTTACGCAAGACTGATCTTTTTAATCGTATCTCAAAATGGGCCATGGAACTGGCTAATTTCGACATTCAATACCAGCAAAGGTTAGTGATAAAAGGCCAAGTCCTTACTAGAGTCAATGGTACCAGCCAATTGTCGAACAAAGAGTCAGTCGAACCGTTACCTTGGCGACTCCTCCACAGTAACTTCTAGAGGATGTACGTGGATGGCTCTTCCAACAACCATGGCTCAGGGGCCAGAGTAGTTCTGATCTCGCTAGAAGGTATTCTCCATGAGCTGGCCTTCCGGCTCGAATTCGTCGCTTCCAACAATGAAGCCGAGTACGAAGCCGTAATTGCTGGACTCCGTTTCGCTAAAGCTCTCGACACCGAACATATCAACGCCGACAGTGACTCTCAGCTAATCGTCAACCAACTATCCGGGGACTATGAAGCCCAACATGAATGGATGTCCCGCTACGTCGCGGTGGTTCACCAACTTACTCAGCGATTCCAGGGTTTCACCTTGGATCAGGTTGCTCGAGAACAAAACGCCCATGCCGACGCACTAGCAGGACTTGCTTCAGCCATAGACGCTGGTGGGCAGCGGACTGTCTCAATTAATGTCCTCCCAATGCCCAGCATTGAAAAGCCGGTAGCTCCCGTTGAGGTCAACTACCTTTCACAGGGCCCCAGTTGGATGGACCCCATCGTGGCATATCTCAAAGATTAAACCTTACCCGAGGACCAAAAAGAAGCGCACAAAGTCGTCCACAAGGTTGCTCAGTTCTGGTTGGCACCAAGAGCCAAGCTCTACCAAAGGGCCTACTCGGCACCTTATCTTCTTTGCGTACACCCAACACAGACAGAAGCTGTCCTTCGTGAATTGCACTTTGGCAGCTGCAGCTACCACTCCGGGGGACGATAGTTGGTTCATCGAGCCCTCACTCAAGACTATTGGTGGCCGAACATGAAAAAGGAGGCTGATCAATTTGTGAAGGAATGTGACCAGTGTCAGAGGTTCTCTCCACTACTGCACCAGCCCGCCGAACTCCTTAACCCCTTATCTAGTCTGTGGCCATTCGCACAATGGGGACTGGATATCGTCGGGAAATTTCCTATGGCAACTGGCGGCTTCAAATTTCTCAATACGGCTATCGATTATTTCACCAAATGGGTGGAGGCCGAGCCTTTGGTCACAATCGAGGACAAGGATGTCAAGTGGTTCGTTTGGCAGAATATTATTTCAAGGTTCGGCATCCCCTACGCTTTTATCTCCGACAAGGGCACACAGTTCGTGGGGGGTCTATTTACCAACTTCTGCACCGAGCATAGGATACGATTCTTCAATTCCACACCCTCTTACCCTCAATGCAACGGCCAAGCCGAGACCTCGAACAAAATCGTGCTCAACGAGATCAAGAAACGTTTGCTAGCAGCCAAAGGCAGATGGGCTGAAGAACTCTACAGTGTCCTATGGGCGTATCGAACAACGCCACGCCGATCAACCGGCCGAACGCCGTTCTCACTAGCTTTCGACATGGAAGTTGTTATTCCCCTTGAATCTGGTCTCCCCACGATGCGAACTAAGGGATTCGATCTAGACATGAACGATAAAGTACTGCCAACCGCTTTAGATGAGGCTGAAGAGTAGAGAGAAGCCGTTCGGATTCGTATTGCGGCATACCAGCAGGCGATATCCCAGGGTTATAACACAAGGGTTTGTCCCAGATCATTCAAACCTGACGATCTCGTCATCCGGAAGGTAGTCGGTGCAAAACTGACAAATAAATTCGGTCCCAATTGGGAAGGCCCCTACCGAGTGATCAAGATAGCCAAAGTTGGCTCTTACAAATTGGAAGACCTAGGTGGGACCCCTGTTCCCCGGCCTTGGAACGCCCACAATTTGAGAAAACACTATCATTAGATCACGGGACGATGCGAAGTACTCACTAGTTCTTTATTTTTTAACTTTTCATTCTAGACTGTGTGGCCTTGGGCCCTCCTCTGATGTCAATTTCTTTTTCATTGTACAGCCTATGGCCCCCAATTATTCTAACATTTCATTTATCAAAAAGACTGTCTTCATTCTGTTCGTAATCGGTCGAAGTGCCGAACACTACACACCAGCCTATGTCTAGTTACCTACATGTGAAATTTCTTAAAAGTTTCCCAAGTTTTAATGTTCGGCAATGTGCTGACCACTACACACCAGCCTATGTTTGATTACATGTGAAATTTCATAAAATTTCTCCAAGTTTTAACGTTCGGCAATGTGCTGAACACTACACATCAGCCTACATCTGGTCACCTACATGTGAAATTTCTTAAAATTTCTCCCAAGTAATTTTTCTTGGTAATCACTAGCATACAATTGGTTACCTATATGTTAAACTTTCTCAACACTCGAACACTACACACCAGCCTACGTTTGGTTACTTACATGTGAAATTTCTTAAAATTTCTCCAAGTATTTTCTTTCGGTAATGACCAGCCTACGTCTGGTGACCTACATATGACAACATTCCTCCAAGCATTCTGAGCTCGGCCAGGTACCGACCTCTCCTAATTACGCCCTATTTATATCAAGGCACGAGAATTGAAGCGTCGCACGCGGGTAAACAAAGCGATTCATTTCTGACCATTGGATCAAGCGACACATGGCAGCCTCTCTGGGGCTGATGGTTGATATGGCTCAACGTTAGTAGACCTGCGACATCGGCAATGTTTGGTTCTGGCCTTTGGAAAATCAACCCCTCCTATCATCAGCCCTGATATGGAGGAGTTGAGGGGCTATTGTAGTAGGCTGAAATACACAACAGTGGGCCTTCGGCCCACGATCATCCTCGGCTCACTCCTGCTCGACCCAAGTTCGGCTAGGCCCAAAAGCAATGCTTTGGATCTTTGACTTGTGGACCGAACGGTCTTTTGATTAGGATTCGAACTCGACTATTTGGTCTCATGGTGCTTTGTTCGACACCAATCCTCGGCATATTAATGCTCGGCATCGTCATTCGAATTAACACTACATCTTTCGTCTCTCGGCCGAAGCGCCAATTGTTCTACGCTCGGTCTTTGCATGTGGGAATGTGCTCTTTGCTTTTCGAGAGAACGCGCAGGCATGCCTGCTCGATCCGCACGGATGTGGGACACATGGCAACGCCTCTGTGGTTTCCGGACCACAAGGGCACTTTCTCAGCTGAAGCTTGCGGCAAGCGGTTGGTTCTCTATACTATAAATATTCCAAGGGCGCTCCCACTAACAAACACACACACTCGTGCTAAAACTACTTTCAAGCTGTTTTCGCTCTTATATTTGAGGCTAACTTGATTGTCGGAGTGCCCGCCGGAGATCCCACCCCGGTCGACACTAATTTAGTGTTGAGTGTTTTACAGGATAATTGAAGAGTTCGTTGTATCAACCGGAGAAGTCTAATTTGGATTCCAAACTCCACAGTTATAATTGTGGAGGTGATATTACGAGGTGCGTCAATGAGTGAGGGAGAGAAACAGAGACAGAGTAAATGATTAAATCTCTTTGTGAACTGAATGGAATATGGATATGCACAAATATATGTGTGTGTGTGTGTGTGGAATGGCTCAAGAGACCAATACGTATTGAACCAATACTAGATCAATTATAATAATTCTTGGATTGATTCAAATCCAAGGGCTTAGATTAAAACTCTCAAAAGTTAAAAAAAATAACAAACTCAATCCAAATGTCACCAATCCACCCTTCCTCTCTCGAATCCCAGATCGCCGCCGCCGCCACTCGTCGTACCCCACCAGTATCTGACCACTCACCTTATGCCACCATTGCCCCCACCACTCGCCGACCATTCGTCTTTAGGTATGGACTTTTGATCATATTGCTCTACCATATTTTATTGTTAATTGCTATAATGGATGAGAAAGATGATGTCTGTCGACATGTATGGATTTTTCAACCTAATTGTAATGAAAAGGAGATGATATGACAATCTTTGCTTTGCTAATAAAGAATAGGCCTCTTTTTGGAAACTATTTAGGTTCATATATGGGGCTTAGGCCCATATCTCGACATATTCGTAGAAGACATAACACCGTTGACAACTAATCTCTAATGAAGTTATTAGTATTGACTATAAAAAATCAAAGAATAACCTTGTGGATCCGCTAACCTAGTAGTTATCAAGAGATTTAGTTGCAAGTTTATCGAGAAAAATGGGGCTTAAGCCCGTATCTTAAAAGTTACAATAACAACAACCCAATCTAATTGATTGGAGATCCTAAGATATAGGTTCAATAGAACAACCGAGTTGTATATAACTTAGGAGAATTACCGTGGAGACTATCTCTCCTACCCATTCTTATGATACTACAGTGATGTCTATAGCGTCTAAGGTTAAACTATATTTTTAATGACTCTCATGTTTGGAAATCCAAATGGAACATAGCAGGATACTCCTAATAAGAGTCACCTACATTAATGTTAAGGGGCTGCTTCTATGAGAATTTTTAGGACTAAATTCTCTACGAACTTTCATGAAAATTAGGAGTGTCCCTGAGCCATAATGGGCACTCCAAGAATCAAACTATGTCTGGAAAGATCCCGTGTGACGGTTGTCGACTTGGTTTTCATTAACAGCTGAACAATTCAAGATATCGTGTTCATTGGTTAGCTAGTAAATCAAATAGTCGTTCACAAAGAAAGATTCATAGTTAAAACTACTGTACCTATATGGGATAGTTCCTACTGAACTCTTAAAACATTTGCATGCGCATAGGATTCTACATCATGACAATTTTATTTATGTAAGAGACTGCTAAAAACTATTGATTTTTGCGAACTTTGAGTTTTGATTAATGTGGGTCTCGTTCTTCGATCGAGTCGGTCTCACTTACCGTTGTGCTTGTCTCCATTAGGAGATTAAAATCGAATATTAAGTTTGCCAATAATATTTAAGATTGAATAAAAATTTGCAGCTAAAGAATGACACAATCTTTGAGAATTGGAAGAACACCTTTGGTGGGAGTAGGAAAAGAATATGGGTACATTAAAGCAAAATCTTCTTAATGGCTTGACTCTTTAGGTCATACAACTTTTGCAAGTGGCCGAGAACGTATTATATTACCACATTGACCAAACGCGTGCGTACGTGCCATTGCCACAGCCACCGTCTGACCGAATTTATAGTACCAAACCGATTGGGTTTGATTGGGTTAGATCAATAAGATAAAAATGGGCTTGGGCCCAATAATTTATATTCTTTTACTACTTTTTTTATTTAATTCGGATTGAGCTTGGACCCGAACGAATTTATTTATAGATTTTAAGTGATTCCGCTTGGGCTTAGGCCCTAATTGATTGAGTCTTCCAGAAAACCTGGAACAAGTTCCTCCCAATAGTCAAGGTGTCCGTTGACACCAACAGTCATGTTTAGTGGTTCCGAACAGCTACCGTATCTTCCTAAATGGCCACCACTCCATCCATCAAATCGGGCTTCTCTTCCTTCATTAGGACATCTGAAAATACATAACATTCTAGTGCATATTACTCTCATTTTTGCGTTTTGTTTTCAAGAGTTCAACGTAGTCTTGAGCGCTTGTCAGCCAGTTTGTTGTGCGATTACTGTCCGTCAATAGTCGTATCTTGAAAAGCATTTCATTTGAGGAGTTCATCAGCACTTGTGTGGGGAACAAATTTACTTTAATAATAAATATCACTAGCCTCGACTGTTAATTTCTAAAAATCTAAAATTGGTCCTATAAATTACTGTATTCTTGTTCTTCATTGTTTGCATTTCGATTTTTGATTAATTTGATAAATGAAGAGACACTGTTTGAGTGCGATGTCTAACAATTTTCTTCTACAATTTATAAATACGAAATACATTGGCAGTTAGTATTTTAAGATTTGATAAGGTCAAGTAAGCCCAGCCCATAATTTGCATGTGGCATCACCTATAGTTAAAGTAGGTGTAAATTAACAATGATACTTTGAATTATAGAAAAGATAGTTATAGCCCCATAATTCATGGAGCCGTATTCACATAATTATTGGAGTTTGAAGGCTCCAATAAAAAGTGACCGATGATGTAGAGAGTGATGATATAGAGAATTTCAGACCCAAAAAAAAAAGGGTCAAAAGATAGTTTGCCCAATCTTTCATCTTTCACCTGATAACCCTGAAGGTGGCGAATACGTGCTTGGAATTTTCTTGACTTTAATTACGAATATCAAATTTCATATAAGTAAAAGTTGAGGGAAATCAAATTTCACATTTTGGGTTCGGGGTCGGTATGTGCCTTCCCATGTTACCCCTTTGATTAGAGTTCACTCTTATTATCTAATTTTTGTTCTTTTTTCTTTTTTATTTTCAATGTAAATATAATGCTCAAAAAGATGACACTCGCATCTCTAATCCACTATTCTAGAAATTTCTAATATATTTCTAGAGATTTTTAGTCCGCATTTGTAGAATGTCAAAATATAACATTTTTCAATCTTTTCTTCTTTTTTATTTTTAATGTTCATTTCATGGGCGTGAAAATCGGCGTTCGCATCTCTAATTCGCACTTCTAGGATCCCTAGTCCATTTTCATTAAATACTTTTGTTTACATTAAATATTTTTGTTTTTTTTGTTCAATCACTCATTTTCCAAAAAGATGAATCATTAACAAAATAACGTGATTAGCAAAAAGGGAAGAGCAATTATTCTTCTCACTTTTAGTTTTTTTTTTTCCTTATAATTTTCTTGTCATTTTAATTTCCAATCATGTTAACGTCATTAACAGAAAAAGTGGGGTAATTAAACCATATATTCCTTTACTTTGAAAGGAAGGTATATAAAAGAATGGCTACGTTTACGCCTAAAAAAGTAAGAGCCTACGGGGCGGCTTTATCCAACTAACTCAGATTAGGTGTCAAGTAATAAGGCTTTATTAATCCTCGTGGTGATTGCAACTGCAGAATAAGGCTAATAATTTTCAACGACTAACCCCATCAGCAAAAATAAAATAAAATAAAAAATGTATAGCTTAATTTCTGACTGCGTGGCTTATTTTCACACAATGAGTAAAATAGAGAAAATATGAGAAGAATCAACTCATCTTAAAAGTTACTATTAGCAACCATACTTTATTCCTACTATAAATATCGGGATCGGTATATTTTGGTGTATTGAATAAGGTAACATTTAAATTAATAAAAATTATTGAGTTTTTTCTTGAATGATAAAATGAGTTTAGCAATGAGACGCCCCCACGCACGTGCATGATGTCGAGCTCGAATGAAAGGTAGCCGACCTAAGAAAGACGGTCCACATGTTAGCCGACCGGAGGAAGGTGCTTAACAGTCTTGAATTATAATTGAAATAGAACCCCGATTATCTCAGTTTAGAACTTGAAATCACATTTTTTTTGAATTTCAATCATGTCAATCTCGAATGAAAGGTAGCTGACCTTGGTTTGTTTTCATAGTTGGCATGCGTCACACAACTTATATTTTTCAATTTTACTTTTTGAAAGACCGATAACTAAATCTTTTCTAACAAGTTTTGAAATGGCATATTTGTGAGCATGTTTCAAAGCATCTATGTCATGACCAACTACTATTAAAAAATATTTTACATTCGCATTGCCTAAATCATTTAAAACAACAGTGTAAACATTTTCAAGTCCATGCAAACAAAAAGTTTCATGTTGACTTTGATATGCTTAATGATGCACTTAGGTTTTTCAAAAATAACATGGTTTCCTCTATCACATAATTGACTAATACTTAAGAGATTATGGTTAAAATGATCAAAAAATAATACACTCTTTCAATAGTAGGGAAAGAAAATTTATTACATATGCCGATGTATTTTCCTTTGCTATTATTTCCAAAGGCCACATAACCACCAATTCTTGGGTATGAGAGATTTGAGTACTTCAGCATCACCCATCATTTGCCATGTGTAACCCACTTCAAGATACCACCTTCCTTCTTTAGAACTAGATTTGAAGCATAGCTACAATCACAATCACAAGCTCAAGTCTTAATTTCTAATACCCAAATGGTATTGCGTCTATGAATGTTAGTGTCAAGAGTTTGGTTCTTAGGAACTCATTTTTTTCTTCTCAAAGTATGCATTTTTCTTTGAAGGACATGAAGGAGAAATGTGAATTTTCTAATTTTTTAAAATTAAACAGTAAATAAATGTGGGTTTTCAAATTTTTTATTTTTTTAAAAAATAACGTAGTAAAACTTACTCCCGTGTAGACAGCGTAAGAGGTGTGAGGGGCTTTACATGAAACCAAACAGTTTTATCTATACATTGTGTCTCCAATTTGATTCCAAAGCAGTGTTTTTGAGGGATAATTATGTAAAATAGATAAAATCATCCATTTCCATCAACCGAAGTTACTAGTAGGGGAGGTAAGTGTAATTTTCAAAATTACAGAGGATGTATCTATAATTGTAAAAACCTCAAGGGAGGTAAGAGAAATCTATCTAAAAAATAATGATGCTAGTAAAAATTTACTGGCAATTGGGTACATTGACAATGAACTTAAGGGAGGTTAAGGTATTTCCCAACCACATGGGAGCTTAGTATTTTTATCAGAAATCTTAAGGACGGCGAGCGTAATTTACTCTTAATTTGAAGAGATTTCTTTTTGTATTTTCATTCGGCTGCCATGATGATCAATTATTGGCCAAAAATTTCATTCACCCATTTTCAATAGCATTTTATTTTGACTTTTTAATTTACCACTCTGATTAGTTTTTGAGCAATGCTACTAAACACATCACGTCGTACATCAAGTTATATATCACTTTTAATTTCGACTTTTCCTTCAATTACTTTCCGCTCTATGTTGTAATTTTATCACATACTTGAAAAAAATACATAAGATTTTACCAATAATGACAACAAATAGATTAATTTTAGTCTTATTATAGTGAATTATGGAATATTTCATTTGCACAGATGGTGATTTGCGTAACGCGATTTCTCGGAACATTATGTAAAATATTTTATTCAATTATTAAATCAATTGAAGTATAATTTACAAAAATGCCTTTTATTTATTAATTAATAGTAAGAGTTAAAAAGTGCGGAAATAGAAATGATATAAATACTCCTTAGGGTTTGTATTTCTTTTATTAAAATACTCAAAATAGAGCTCTTAATGGTAGGTAGCCAAACGCGACCATGATCTTCCTCGGCGGGTCCCGACTGTTTTTGCTCGGGCAAAATCTCCAGCTGTTCTGCAACATCTTGTACGAAATACCAGTGGTAGAGAAGTTGAACTGAATGAGTTATGAAATTTAGTAGGAAAAAGTTACCAAAAAAATCAACCCACAGATACAGATATACAGCGAGACATATAAGTCATGAAAAACGTTAAAGTGCCTAAGTAAAGTCACGTACATTCATTATGGTCTCGTTCTTTTAAGTTTCTAAGAATACTCTTTTCCCCTTGTTTTCCTTCTTACCCGACTATCTAATGTAGAGTACTTGGTTGATATTGACAAGTTTTTACTGAGGCAAGGTAGAGACCTTCTACTATCTAATCAAGTCACGACCTACTTCACTCTAACTAGACCAAACCGAATACGTGGCTTCGCCGAGTCAGGTGCTAACGATTCTTAGCCGCTTCTCCTTTACCGGCTCAAGATCACCCAAGACTAGACCGTCACTCCCTCGGGTCCCGGAGTTGTCGGCACAGACACACTCTGAAGTCACTTCCAATTGAATACACCCACCTCCTAGTTGGCGTCCTTAATCAACAGGGCAACGCCCGATGGGGCTCAAATCCACATGAAACACAAACTTGAGATGACATCTAGAACATAACACTAGGCACGACGGCTACCAATTTTATTTATCCATTTAATGAACTTACTTGTTCACTACATATTTCACTACCTATAATGATCACCTAACACCCTTCGCTTCCGTATTACGGTGGCATTTGAACCATTGTCCCTAACATGGATTCTAGATTTTCACATATTACACCAAATCATGCTTTGTTCACTAACTACTAGTTATAGCACGACGGCCTCATTAATCAATCGACTTGATGACCTTATTGACACTTGTCATCGTTAGCTGGCATGACAGCTAATTCCATACACCACAATTGTTACACAATTCATTCCACATAACCATTAACCCTTAAACACATTCGTTGCATCATTAACATACGACAACATAACCATGGTCAAAGTTGGTCAACCTCTCACACATAGCTCCCTGGGAACTCGTTATCGTACTTATCATATTTGTGGATGCTTATTCTGAGTATATATGCAAAATAGTAAAGGATTGTGGTCTAAATCTACTGTCCGAAGGCAATACAACATTCTGCCAACATTCTTGTAAAGATCCAGAAAATCTTTCGTTATAAATATTAATGTTCAGAATATTTTAGTGGGCATTGTATTTATACATGATTATGTGATTTGGGTCAATGCGTAGTGAAATGGTATTCATGGGACTTGAGGTTGGCATATTTATAATGTGGAGGGGGTAAGTGTAATACAGGGATTTGTTTGGTATGATATCAGATATTTTTTCCCCAAATCAAAACACATAACATTCATCTCTCTCTTTCTCTCTCTCTCTCTCAAATCCTCCACCAAGATTTCTAGCTTCAAGCCTCAATTCCTCCAAGAATCCTTCATAAACCGTTGATCTTCGAAGCTATTTGGCGTGTGTTTGCTTGGAGGAGCTTCGTTTCAAGATTTTTTAACATTTGAATCTAGGTCTTGCTATTGGAGCTTGGGTCTTTCACTTTTAAGCTTAAGCTATGGATTTCTCAACTTCATTGAGTGTTTATGGCTGTTTTCGAACCTCATTTCATGCCTTGATCGTCATTTGGGAAGTTGAGTTTCAAATCTCAAAACCTGCAGATTTTCCTTCGAACTGTTGTTCTTCACGATCAACCGATTGAGCCATTTTGGGCTAACCGGATAAGTTTGCTTGCCGTATCGCTTGTTTTTTCTAAAAATTTGTATCTCATCTGGATGACCATTTCTACTCTATTTGGATGACCTTGCTTGTAGCATTTGCTTTTACTTATGAGAATTGTGATCCATCCGGATGGCTTGTTTTACCCCATCTTGATGACTTGGGCAGTTTGTTGATATTTCTCCCAGGCTTTATTCCCTTGCCTCTCATCATGGTTATATATTTAAATGGACTTGTTGACACATTATGATAGATGGATAATCAAACTTAGACACGCGATATACATTGACATTTAATTGATACAAGAACTTTGCTAGCTACCTCCGGGAATGTGCTAGGAGATAACGCAGCACTGTCAGCCTCCTTTGGGAGTGTGCTACGATATGATACTATATTGCTAGCTTTCTCTAGGAATGTGCTACGAGATGACACGACGTTGCTAGCCTCCTTTAGGATTGTGATAGGAGATAACGATTTAAAACACTGGATATTGACGTCGTAACGAGACATATAAGTAATTGAATGAAAAATGATGTATTTAGCTAATGAGTTAGATTTGTTAAAGTGATGAACATATTCTCCTTGTTTGTCTATGTAATCTAGTTATGGGAATTCCTTTTTATTCTTGATGACCATATCATATGCCTCCTCATTCATATTCATTGATATTGTGTCGATTTTTCTACTGGGCTTTATAGCTCAATCCTTCATTCTTTTCAGGTAATGACTCGAAGCGTTAGTATGAGTTGTTTGACATTCTTGAAGTGATGCATTTATTTTGGAAGTTCATACGAAGAAGTTATTTTGTATCTTTATAAAATATTATTTTTGGGAAGATATGTTGTAACTTCTATTGTCTATTCTTTTTTACCCGAAAGAGAAATATTTAAACTCTTACTATGAACTTGATGTTTACTGTGAATTTTGCCCTTTTTGTGTAATTCTTTCAAACTCTAAAGTTAGTGATACATCATGAAGAAATGCTTGGTGTTTACTTATGAGGCTTGTAAGGCTTATATCAATATTTTGATTGTTCTATTTTACTTTAAAATTAAGGGCGTGACAATTCTAGATTTTAATAGGTCACTCGAGCTGTGTCCCTAAATCTCAGGTCTCTAGATTCTGTTTCAAAAATGTCAGAATCAGTTCAAAAATTGACAAGTCGTTCGAGCAGCCTATAGCTTGCTTGAGCGAGCTGTTTTTTCAACAGCTCTGGTTTTCTAATTTTTATCAAAATTGAACACTCTCAAATCCTAATCTACATTTTGGACTCGGATCAGAAATTCATAACAACGACATAATCTATGCAAGTTGGAAAACATTTTTCCCTTATCAATTTGATAAAACAATCTATGAAAAGAATGAATTTCATGCTTTTACATCGAAATACAATAAACTCTAATCATGCATTTCTATGGAAAATTAACACAAACACCTACTGTACAATGTAATATAGAGTTGGTAGTGTATCACCTTAATCTTGACGATCTAGCAACAGACGACCTTCGGATTTGTGGATTCATGGATGAACAGAATTTCCAAAGCCAAAACACTCAAGAACGCAAACACTCACAAGATCTCTCTCTAAAATCCTCTGAATATTCTAATATCTTACTATGAAATCTTGTCGAAATGCAATGTATAAGCTAGGTTTAAATAGGAATTCCCCTTATAATCACGTAATCAAAACACATAATCGCAAAATAAATCATGATTCAAAAACATTCTCTCACCATCAATGCCCAAAAATCTCAGCTACAGAATCTAGAATTCGAACAGGTAGCTCAAGCAGTCTCCAAAAATAACGATCGCTCAAGCGGTCTATAACTCGCTCGAGGGAGCTCCAAATCTATAAAACCTGAATTGAAGTAATTTAAAGTAAAACTATTAACAGAAAATTCATTTCGATTAAAAATTAATTAAAAATTAGGGTTATTACAACTTATCTCCCTTAAATAATTTTATTCTCAAAATTTACACAGTAAAGTCTAAGTAAACAGCTCGGGTGGTTGATCCTCATGACATCCTCTCTCTCCCATATTGACTCTTCAAGCTTCCGGTATTGTCACAAAACCTTGACTAACCTAATGGTCTTCCCTCTAAGGTTCTTCTCCAAGTTGTCGAGAATCTGAACCGGCTTTTCCTCGTACATTGTATCTTCATCCAACGTCACATCCTTCCAATTCACAATGTGTGTCGGTAAGGCATGTACTTCTTAAGCATTGACACATGGAATACATTGTGAACCCGATTAATCTGTGGAGGTAAAGCTAACCGATAAGCTACTTCTCCTATCTTCTCCAAGATCCCAAATGACCCAATTTATCTTGGCATGAGCTTCCCCTTCTTGCCAAATCGGGTAATGCCATGTGTCAGTTTGATCTTTAAAAACACATGGTCACCTTCCTTGAACGCCAAAGGCCTTGTTCGTTTGTCACCATAACTTTTCTACCTACTTTGTGTCGTCAACAGGCTATGTTTGATGATCTTGATTTTCTTTGTGGTTTCCTGTACCTACTCCGGTCCCAAAAAACACATCTCCCTAACTTCAGTCCAACAGATCGAAGATCAACAAGGTTGTGCGTACAAATCTTCGTTCGACTCCATGCCTAGTAACTAGCCTAATAACTGTCGTTGTACACAAATTCTATCAACGGTAAATGTCATTCCTAGTGGCCTTGGAAATCCAACGAACAAACTTTCAACGTATCCTTGAGTGTCTGAATTGTCTGCTCTGATTGACCATCAATCTGAGGATGAAAAATTGTATCAAGTGCACATTCATTCCCAACGCCTTCTACAAGCTTTGCCAGAACACTGACGTGAAATGGGGATCTCCATTAGACACGATCATAACTGGTACACCATGTAGTCATATAATTTTTCGAATGTAAAGCCGACTATAGGATTCCATAGTGTCAGACATCTTAAGCGGCAAGAAGTGCGCTCATTTGCTTAATTTGTCTACCACAACCCATATAGCATTATGACCTTGCATCGATTTTGGCAATCCAGTTACAAAGTCCATTGTTATGTACTCCCACTTCCACCTCAGAATAGGTAACGGTTGAAGTGTCCTTCCTGATTTTTGATGTTCCGCCTTGATTTGCTGACACGTCAAACATGTCGAGACAAATTGAGCGACATCTCTCTTCATTCCATTCCACTAGTATTGCTTTCAGAGATCCTTGTACATTTTGTTACCTCCTGAATGTATGGAAAAACTAGATTAGTGAAATGCCTTCAACACTAACTCCCTAAAAGTCCTGATATTTGGTACAAATAGTCTCTCCCAGTATCTCAGTCCTCCGTTAGCCCCAATAGTCCAACCAGTGGTGACCTCACCAGATTCCCGCCGATGCTTCATGTCATGCCTGAAAATTTCTCGGCCCTCTTTGCGAATAATGAATTATTGAACGGGGCTGAATAATTTCTTGACTTGTAATGCGACGAAAAATAAAAATTGTTTAACTGTTGGGACTTATTTAAAAATTTAGAGTTGCCACTTGGCATGAAATTTGAATGTGTCAAGTCATCATTTAAAGCCATTTCAGAAGAATATGCCTTTAGAAAATAATTTAATTTTGACTCAGAAATACGATTCTGTTTATAAAATGACTCTTTTAAAAGAAATCTGGTCTTGAAAACAGAGATGGGTTCGGAGATTTACTGTTACGAGTTGGGAAGGTGTTAGGCACCCAACATCGCCCTTTCGGTACTTAATTTTTTCAATTAATTTCATTTTATTATCCTTGGCCAAATTGATAAACATCTAGTGATTGACTGTACAATTGGATCAAAAGTGAAACAGGGTGCGAGGGTAGGACCTCGGCTTACACAATTTAGCTCTCGGTGGCAAAAATATTGAAACGGGCATATGTTAAACTTTGACTGAAACATGATATGCAAATTGGTATCTGCACGTCATGTTTCTATTCCTGAAGTGCCAGGTACCTTCAATCCCTAGTAGAAACTTTCAAGTTTGACAATAGTTTGATTCCATTTTATTAATGAATTACCATATTAACCTTTCTTGAATTTGCAATATGCCATCTCGGTCTAAACCAAGTTAGCTGTTATCATATTTTCATTCATTTTTCGCTGACTACCTATGTCACCAGTATTCCGAGAATTTCAAAATTAATTTAGTGCAAAGTGTCAGTATCGTTCCGATAATCTTTCGAGAAAACACTACACGCAAAATTGACATAAACTGTCAATTTGCTTAACATACTTTATTTTGGGATTATCGGAACCAATGACTGAGAGATATGGACAACACAACGGCTATTCATGTTTCTCAATTTTTAGACAAGACACGTATTTGCTTAAATTTTATTATATATTTTTTAATTATAATTCTTCATTTCAGCAGCTACACAAGCACTAACGATTCAAATTGTAGAATATAATAAATATCACTTTGATTACGATAATATGTTATGAAAAGATAGCGTGCACCGCCCATTAAATTTTCTTTTCAAAAACACTGGCATCCACCTATGTCACTCGTGTGTTTATGGAGTTCCGAGATTATCGTGATTTTTAACTAGGCGATATGGACAGTGTGTCAGCGTGAACTAACAACATTATTCATATTACATAGTTATGAAGTAACGGATTTTGTCTTTTTTGATTTTACGTGAAATAAAAAGAAAATAGCAGTAACTGTTACGGGGAGACGGGAAAGGAAAAAAGTTAAGAGTTAATTCTGGCAGGTGCCAACGCAATTGAGCGATATGCCGAGAATATAAATAAAGAAAATAACAGTAACGGTTACGGGGAGAAGGAAAGTGATAGAAACAGAAAAAATATTACGCGATTTGGGGAAGGAAAAAAATTATGAGTTAATTCCGACAGGTGCTGACACAGTCGAGCGATATGCCGAAAGTATAGATAAAGAAAAGATAGAAAAAGTGACATCCTAACATTTTAGAAATGAGAACTAGAAATCTTTAGAAATGGACTAAAAATTTCTAGAGTTGCGGACTAGAGATGCGAATATTAATACTTATAAGCATAATATTTACTTTAATAAAAAAAGAAAAAGAAAGTAGAAATTAAATGAAGAGAGCATAAATTAAATAAAGAAAATAGAGATTAAATAAGTGAAGCAGAAATTGAAATAAAATAACTGTTGCAATATTACTTTGTATTGATATCACGATCTGTTGATTATAAGTGAAAAAAACACGAAAGGCTAAGCTAAAGCATAAACTAGCGTAATAACGGATATTGAATCCCGGTGATACCCTGGGTTATGCTAAAGCAAAAATACTTTTGAATCTTTCAAAAAAAGAAAATGGGTAGAGTTTCTGCTTGTATTTAGACTGAAAATCCTTTTAGATCTTTCTAATAATAATAATAAAAAAAAGGACAGTTTCTACTTGTATTTGGATAGAAAATTCTAACTAAAGGACCCTAATCTTAATCTCGTTCTGATATTGAGAGTCCAGAGCTAGAAAGCTAAGAACACTTGGATACAGTACACTCGAAAAAATCTAAGAGTAAAACACTCTGGTTTTCACTATGGAAAATGGAAAAATAAAAGAAACAGGAGAGAACAGGACACTCTGGTTTGCTCTCTGGATTCGGTTTGGGGCTTAATATATTTTCTTGAGAGAGAGGAGGTCTGGCCGGCTAAAAAAAATCTTATCGCTCAAAATGTGAGAATTGCTCGGTATTTATAAGTGATTAGAATCAATAGAATTAAACCCTTAATACTAAGTAACCATCCATTCGATATTATTTTCTTTGACCCAGCCCTTGCCAAAATTAATTTTCAAGACCGGTGTTGTACATGCACAGTACGTGCGCCTAAGTTGCGCCAATTGTGCTAGAAATTACACTTACACCTCTGGTCTTTATACGCGTACTGAAATGCTGATTTCTGATGAGGGAATTTCAAATGAACTCAGATCAGACCATGGATATAGCCGTTGAACTCGAATCAACACGCTGATCAATAATATGTGCTACTCGAAGTTTAAAATTGTTGACTAAAAAATCGTACTCCCGATGCCTCGTTCCGAACAACTGAAAACTGTCAGCGTTGTCTGTTTTTGCCCTAGTCACTGTCAATAAACTTGTATCGTCATACTGATCAATAATATGAAGTCTTCATGATTCGATGAAGTTTGTCTTACAAATAGTGCTCCCAAACTTGGCATGTGCAAAGACGACGCGTCATTTTATTTGTCGATTTACCGAATTTCTTTAGGTTTATTCCGAGAATATTCAATTGACCTTTGAGGCATTTCATTAGCATCACATTGAGATTCTTTATGAAAATTTGGGGTGGTGACATCATCCTGGCTCGATTCAGATGCTTCCTCAATTCCTGTTCAATCAGAAGGGCAAAATTGTGCGACCATGCTCGGATCCCCCTCGTACCTCCTTCGAATGTCCTGATTGCTCACTGAGACATGCTAAACCTTGACATATACTATGGAGATGTTCCGGGCCGATTATGTGATGATGTGTGATGTGTACTTGTTGAATTGGCCCTTCAAGGGCAAAATAGTCATTTAAACCCAAACATTGCCGAATTCTTTGAGGTTTCCCAAATATCATCCAAATTATGTTCAATAGGTCTTCTCAGTAATTGAAAGTGTCTCTGGTGAAATTCCTTGGTCTTCAAGTCATTTCATGTGTCTTTGGCCGTCTAGGGGCAAAATAATCATTCTGCATATAAGCTCATTCTTATGGCATATTCCATGATAGCTTGAGCGGTGAGCCAAAATCTAGTATCAAAACTTCACAAATGTTGCCTCCCGGTCAAACCCTTGCACAAGCAGTATCTCTCTGTGCAATTCTAGTGTGGCAACCAAAGCATTCAAGTTCGACCCCTTTAAACTTGTAGTTAGTTGCAACATCAACTCATTCGCCGACTCCATCATCCGCCACTCGCACACTGCCAGACTTGCCACTATCACCCTTGACTTCCGGCTCAAAGCATTAGCCACTACGTTGGCCTTGCCCGGATGATAAGACCGTGTGAACTTGAAATCCTCCAAGTATTCTAACCATCGTCTCTGTCTCATATTTAGATCCTTCTGCGTATGTACTTGAGACTTTTGTGATCACTGAAGACTTTGAACTCTTACCCATACAAATAGTGACGCCAACTCCCCTCTCTGGGATGATCAGAATAGGTGTGGTAGTCAATCATCATTTCAAGTCTTGAAATGCGCTTTCACACGTCTCACTCCACTTGAACTTGACACCCTTCTGCGTCAAACATGTCATCAACTTTGCCAAAGCAAAGAAATCCTGAATGAATTTCTGGTAATAACCGACCATCCCAAGAAAACTCCGAACCTCAAAGAGAAACGTCAGTTGTTTCCAATCCATCATGGCCTAAACTTTGTTGTTATCAACGGATATCCCTTCACCCGACACAAAGTGCCCTAGAAACTAGACCTCCTTTAGCCAGAACTCACACTTGTTGGCATTCCCGTATAACTGATTATCCCATAAAACTTGCAGTGCTATCCTCAAATATTCCTCATGTGCTTGCTCCGTTGGTGAGTAGATCAGTATGTCGTCGATGAAGACAACCACAAACTGATCCAAATATAGTGCAAATACTTGATTCATCAAGCACATCAAGACCACATGCGCATTAACCAACCTGAACAGGATAACCACAAACTCATAGTGGCCATAACGTGTCCGGAATGCAGTCTTCAAAATATTCTCGTCCACGCAACTGGTGATACCCAGACCTGAGATCAATCTTTGAGAAACCTGTTGCTCCTATTGGCTGATTGTACAGATCATGAATTCTGGGTAGAGGGTACTTGTACTTTATCGTGACTTGGTTCAGCCAATGATGATCGATACACATTCTCAATGCATCCTCCTTCTTCCTTACAAACAAGGCTAGTGCACCCCACGGCGACACACTCGGTTGGATATACCCCTTCCTGAGCAAATCCTAAAGAGTAGAAGTTGGACCCTGCCTATTCTCCTTAAATTTTAAGCAAGTTTCATCTGAAGAGTAGGTAGTCACCGACTTCCGATGGCAATCAATTATCGCTCTATGGGCCAATAACCAGACCATTCCCAATATCACATCAAAGTCCACCATATCGACGACCCACACATCACAAGTCAAATGAAGCCCTGAGATCTCTATATCACAGGCCCGACACACCCTACCAACTGTAATATGTCCTCTTGGAAGTGACGTTACATGCATTACTATGTTCAAGTCCTCTATCTCTAATCCGAGTATTTGTGCACATACAACAGATATAAATGAATGTGTGGCACCCAATTTAAACAATGGTTGAACACAGGTACTGAATAAGATAAGTGTACCTTGTATGACAATTGGGTCATACTCACTCTTCCTGTCCCTGAAGAACAAAGATTTGGTGACCCGATGCCTGATTCAAATTCCCTCCTCTGTGCTGTCCAGCTCCTTGAGCTTAATGATTTTGCCAGTTACCCAGCTTGGCCTGCCCGAAAGGTTGTCCTCGGTTATTCCTTGCATTACTTGGCTGACCTTGCTACTTCTGACGATGAGGACACTATCTCCTCACTGGCACTTCTCATTGGAATTGTAGCATGTGATATCTACCATATCCCATGGAGGCCCCTAATTACTAGTAGCTAGAGACTGACCTCTACTCTGACAGGGCTGACCAATCCTTTCCTGTTGTGGCTTAGAGTAAGGCTTATTTTGCACAAAGCCCCTATTAACTGTGCCACTACTACTGCCTTCTCATATAGGTCCCCCAAAATCCTGTCTGCTCTTCCTTCTCTAATCTCAATGCTCCTGAGCATCTAGTGCCTCACGCTCCAACATAAGGGAATTGCTGACCACAACATCATAAGATGCCTGCACCTGAGACATCACTTTACTGCGAATAGTCAGGCTCAGTCCCCACTCAAATTTCATGGCCTGTGTCTCATTAGTCGGTACAAGAGCTGCAGCATGACGGGATAGCTCATCAAACTTGGCAGCATACTCAGCAACATGCATGTTGGCTTGCTTCAGGTTCATAAACTCTAGCATGTTAGCTTGCTTGACCGGTGTCAAAAAATATTTCCCAAGAAATAGCTCCCAGAACTTAATCCAGATCGTAGCCTCAGTGTCGTGTGTGGTCTTCGCCACATCCCACCATAAATTAGCCTCTCTCTGTATCTAATGAGTGGCCAAGGCAATTCGGTCACCGTCACCGGTGATCTCCATGGTCCCAAACAGCTTTTCTATCTATTTGAGCCAAGTCTCAATAGCAGCGGGGTTGGGTTCTCTGCTGAATGTCAGAGGACACTGCTAACCAAAATTAGCCAACAACATACTCCGTGTTATTGGAGTTTTGAGTGCAACAACCAGCATAGGTGGAGGTGGGTAAGGTGCTGCATATGGGTAGTAAGGCATATATGGCTAATATGCCATAGGAGGTGCCTGCTGCTTTACCCCCTCGGGTGGTGGTGGTGGTCCATGGGACATGGTGGCTGGGGTGTTGCTACCATTTGGGTGGCAACGAAGGCATGGAACAGTTGCACCATGTGCTCTGAGTCGTAGACTACATTGAAAAATACTTCTGTTGCTGGGTGGGTAGGTGGTGAAGACGAAAGGTTATTTGTGTGAGCATTATCGTGAACCTCATTGCCCACTCACCCATTATTTCCATTCGTACCATTATTGTTTGTGTGTGATTCCATATTGTATATTTCCAAGTTTAAAGTTTAAGAGGGATAAGTCTAAATAAACCATTTTTATACATGTGAGGAGCAATATTAAATAAAACGACAATATGTGATAACATTAATAATGAAAACAACTTTATTGATATTCATGTATTACAATGGTTTAGTTCATAAAAGGATAAAAAATGTACAAGTTAACAAGTGTTGCCCTATACCTATCTTAATTGTCTCACCATCATATAACTTATTCTACTCTTTCCTAATTACTCCATCTATCAAGCAAACAAACCCGAGTACTTATC
This sequence comes from Arbutus unedo, assembly GCA_014822125.1. Lineage (NCBI taxonomy): Eukaryota > Viridiplantae > Streptophyta > Magnoliopsida > Ericales > Ericaceae > Arbutus > Arbutus unedo. Next base: position 8,013 of record JABCMJ010015319.1, on the reverse strand, counting down.
CCGCATCCTTCATTCTTTCTCCCAAGTCTCCTCCTCAATCCCCAAACATCACCACTTAACGCGGAAATACATCTCATTCTGCTCCCACTGGTTGCAAGCAGCTATCTCGAAAATCTCAACAGGACTTCAATATAGACTTGAAAATTTGTGAAGTCCAAATCTCTATGTGGCAGTACTATCTGCCACTCCTCCGCTAGCCAATTCATCTCGCACCAATCCACTGGTACTGTCGTCCTGTAAAGCTAGTCAAAATCCTTTGGCACATCAATGCAGTCCTGACGGCCTTGACGGCCAAAAAAATAAATGGGTCCAAAGAAATAGGGTGCTGACAACGCCTTCACATTGCTGCGAACCTTTGACGGAAGCCGAACATACACCATCGTCCCAGGTGGATAGATGGGTGTAGGATCTTACCCCGCGGGTGGTGAGATCACATGGATGAGGACCTCCTGCATGTCCTCCACTTTTTTGGTTGGCTCCGCTTGAGCCAGCTCCTGATCCATAGCCACTAAATCTCCCCAACCTGCAAAACCTGGGCCCTGATGGCCCTTAAAACCCTCAATGACAATGGGACCAATCTCATGATCCTCAACCTCGATGTTAGCGAACAACATCACGCCATCTAACTCATGGTCTAACATCTGACATCTGACATATGCAAAATAGTTATATATTAAACTTCTAGTAAAATCGCATAATAACTAAAACTGAACATCATAAAGAGTAATCTACAAGACTATAACAGGTAATAGCTATCTATCTAACGTACAATGAAAACACTCGCTCGTATGATATTACCCAATCCCAAGGTCACATGAGTGGTCAAACCTGAGCTCTGATACTAAATTGTAATGCCTCAATTTCTTGGAACATTATTTAAAAAATTTTCTTCGATTATGAAATCAATTGAAGTGTAATTTATGAAAATGCCCCTTATTTATTGAATAAAAGTAAATTAAGTTTAATTAGAGTTAAAAAGTGCAAAAATAAAAATGACATAAATACCCTTTTGGTTTACATTGCTTTTATTAAAATACTCAAAATAGAGCTCTTGAGGGTACGATAGCCAAATGCCACCATGATCTTCCTTGGCACGTCTCGACTCTTCTTACTCGGGGGAAAACTCTAATTGCTTTGCAACATATGGTATGAAACATAAGGGGCAGAAAAGTTGCAACGAATGAGTTGTGAAACTCAATAGGAAAAAGTCATTAAAAAAATCAACCCACAGATACAAATATACAACAAGACATATAATACATAAAAAATGTTAAAGTGCATAAGTAAAGTCACGTAGATTCATTATGCTCTCATTCTTTTAAGTTTCTAAGAATACCTTTTTCCTCAGTATTCCATCTTACTTGACTATCTAGTGTGAGTACTCAGTTGATATTGTCAAGTCTTTACTAAGGTAAGGTAGAGAGCTTCTACATTTACTTAAGTTAGTACCTAATTCAATCTAACTAGACTCGACAGAATACATGACTTCGCCAAGTTAGGTATCAACAATCCTTAGCCGCTTCCCCTTTACTGGCTCAAGGTCGCCCAAGACTAGGTCCTCATTCCCTTGGAGCCCAGAGTTGTTGACATAAAGTCACCTCCAACTGAGTATACCCATGTCCTAGTTGGGGTCTTTAATCAAATGGGGCGACGCCCATTAGGACTCAAACCCACATAGAACACAAACTTGGAATGACACCTAGAATATAACACACAAGGCACGACAACCAACAACACTTGGCACGACAGCCACCAAATCCATTTATCTATTTAACGAACCTATTTGTTCATTATATGTTCCACTACTTATAATGATTATCTAATACCCTTTGCTTTCGTGTTACAATGGCACTCAAACCGGAATCCCTAATGTGGATTCTAGATTTTCACATATTGCACCAAATCATGCTTTGTTCACTAACTAATAGATGTAGCATGACGGCTATCTACGTTTATTAATTGGCACAGCGGTCTCATTAATCAATTGGCTTGACGGCCTCATCGACACTTGTCATCGTTAGCTAGCATGACGACTAATTCCATACACCACAATTGTTACACAATTCATTCCACACAACCATTAACCCTTAAACACATTCGTTGCATCATTAACATACGACAACATAACCATGGTCAAAGTTGGTCAACCGCTCACACATAGCTCCACAGGAACTCGTGATCATACTTATCATATTCGTGGATGCCTGTGCTAAGTGTACATGCAAAACAATAAACTATTGTGGTCTAAATCTACTATTTGGAGGCCATACAACATTCTAGATTTTAATAGGTCGCTCGAGCAGCCTAGAGCTCGCTCGAGCGGTTTGCCTAAATCCCGGGTCTTTGAATTCTGTTTAAAAAATGTCAAAATCTATCAGAAATTTGACAGGTCACTCGAAAATTAACAGCTCGCTCAAGCGAGTTGTCTTTTTCAGCAGCTTTAGTTTTCTAGTTTTTATCAAAAACTGAACACTCTCAAACCCTAATCTACATTCTACCCTCGGATCAGAAATTCATAACAACCACATAATCTATGCAAATTGGAAAACATTTACCCCTTATCAATTTGACAAAACAATCAACGAAAACATCAAATTTCATGCTTTGACATTGGAATATAGTATACCCTAATCATGCATTTATTTGGAAAATCAACACAAACACCTGTTGTATAATGTAACCTAGAATTGGTAGTGTATCTCCCTAGCAACACATGACCTTCGGATTTGTGGATTTGCTAATGAACAGAACCTCCAAAGCCAAAACATTCAAGAACAAACAAAAACTCACAAGACCTTCTCTCTCTAAAATCCTTTGAATATTCTAATATCTAATTATGAAATCGTATCCAAATGCAATGTATAAGCTAGGTTTAAACAGGAATTCCCCTCATAATCACGTAATCAAAATACATAATTACAGAATAAATCCTGATTCAAAAATGTTCTCCCACCATTAATGCCCAAAAATTCTAGTTGCAAAATCTAGAATTCAGACAGGTCGCTCGAGCGGCCTCGAGCGAGCTCCAAATCTATAAAGCCCGAATTGAAGTAATTTAAATAAAACTATTAACAAATAATTCATTTCGATTAAAAATTAATTAAGAATTAGGGTTATTACAATTTGTCATTATTATGTTATTAAGTGTCATTGATGCTAAAATGCCCCAATTTTCAGGCACGTTAACAAAGTAATTTTTAAAATTTCAAGACATTTTATCATTCATAAATAAAGGAAATGTACAAATTTGTTTTGTACATTCTCTGTGATAGGAAATTAAACCCGATAAAAGTGGAATATATTTTAAAAAGTGAAGAATACAGAGCATCTACCATATGTAACCAATGCTCAAGAAAGTCTTCAATCGACGATGTTGTTGTCAATCAAATATCCCGAGTCTACTCCATCATCTTTTGTACCTAGCATGAAACGCCAAAAGTAAGAAAATATGCCCCATTAGCTATGAGGCTCGATAAGTTACCCTGACCTTAAATTCCCTTTTTAATGTTTATGACAATATGATAAGATGATATGATATGCGCAGTTTACATAAAACAAGAGTAAACAATATAAAAGCGTAAGTCTAAGTGTAAAGTTTGAGTGTATCGTCAACTATTTTCTACCAACTCGAATCTCAAGTGTTATCAAATTATCAAATGTTATTAAATCCTTAGATGTTATCCACAAGTCCTCGAATTTTGAAATCATATATCACCAATCATAACCACATGACATGTCATACCAAAAATTCCCATCTTTTGGCGCTCCCGTCCAATAATGATAACAATCGCCATACTAACTGTGTTCCTGACCACTAACATTCATGACTGTCATGTTTCCATCTGTCATGTTTTCAAGAGTTATTTTCTCGAATGTTATATTTTCTGAACAACGTGTTGACACCAGGATACTTCCTAAATTCCACTTTCATATCGACTAGACTTTATCGGAAAAGGCACGCTACAGCTTAAGAATCTATATTACAAATCAAGACGATTGGGGCCCTCCAAACACATTTTCACAACAACGGTTGAGATTATTTTTTATCTAATGGCTGAGATTCATTATATAACACATTACATAATAATCTTAACTAGCATTTATTGGCCCACTAATTTTCAAAAAAGTATCAAAAAGTATATAGTAAATGCTCACTACTTTCTCTCTTTCCTTCTCCCCCTCTCTCAATCTTGAACACTATACTTTTCTAAGCTCATTTACTTTCATGAATACATACATATTTTTTCATGAATACTTACTTTTCAAGATGTAGTACGTACATATTTTTTTTTCGAAAAATATTACATTGTCTGAACCAGTTTATATTACAATACACAATAGTGTGAGACTTTAATCTAACGGCTGAGATTCACTACAAAACAATTGCACAATGCAACATGTTAATAGCTGAATTAGAATCATAACATGAATTTAATATTATTGGTAGTGCTGTAGGTGCATGTCATATGCTGGTATAACACGACTCAATACATAACTTGACTAAACTTATAACATGACTAAATGCATAACTCGGCTAATGATGCATCTCAGCCAATGACACCTCGTGGTTCGAGCAATAACTCGGCTAATGATGCATCTCAGCTAATGACACCTCGTGGTTCGAGCAATAACTCGGCTTAGGTCGCATCACGGCTAATGACATTTATAAAAATATTCTCACGGAGAATATACAATCCATAACAGTTTCAACTTCACAAGTTTCCTCAGTTTCTCCAACGGTCGGGTATTCACATAATACCCAAAATTTCAAATCTAATTAACTTTCTAAACCCAAAGTCTATACTCGTGTCAGAACACTCATCTAAAGTCAGACTTCAATTCTAATCATGTGATTGATAATAACATTTTAAATAAATTGAAATCATAATAGATATATCATGAGATCATTATTCATAGAACAATATGAAATGTACATGATTGAAGCAAAGGAACATGCTAGGATCTAAATAGGAAATATGGTAAAGTACATGTTAGGTGCGTACTAACACATCCTAGGGTAGTTTTATAATTTAGCAAAACCTAAGGTTAAGTATAAAATTATTTTAGTAAGGTTTGAGTGCAAATACTAATAAAGTGGGGGTAAACCTATAGTAAAGTTTAATCGGATTTAATTTGTAATTCAAACAATCATGATGCGTAAATTGTAATTTAATAAAGTAAAGGAGTAAATCTATAATTTTATAAACTATATGGATTAAAGTATAATTTTGAAAACTACATGGACAAAATTGTAAATTATAGAAAGTTCAGGGACTAAACTATAATTATTTAAAATATGGGTTAAAACTATAATTTACTAACAGAGGGTAAAACTATAATTAAAAAATATGGGGTCAATTTGTAAATACTAAAATCTAGGGTTAATAGTTTAATAATAATAATAGGGGTCAAATTATCATAACTAAAACATAAGGGCAAAATATTAAGCTGGATGAGTTTGAACTTCACGGTTGCAAGGTATGAATCTATTGGCCGCAAGGTTAGAGTACGCGGGCGTAAAGTTGGTGTGTCGGTCATAAGGTTGATTACTGATCAAACCATAAGGCAGGGGATTTAAGGTCATGACTTATTGGCCGCAAGGTAGGACATGGCTGCCACGAGGTTGGTAGGTTGTTGCAATCCCGTCACTGGTTCGTTTTCAACCTTTGACTACCACCATAAAAACTTCATGGGCTTTTGAGTTGATTCTGGAACATTAAAAATAGAGTCCAGGGGTTTGGAACTTACTTGGAAATGAAGGAAGAGGGTTGGAGTGGATTGGATTGAAATGGAACACCAAGTGGGTCTCTCTCTCTCTATATATAGAATTTCTCCCTTCTCTCTCTACGCTCTGTAATGCCCCAAATTTTCAGTACGTTATTTAAAATCGTTTATTCAATTGTTTGATTAATTGAAATATAAATCAAAGAAATGCCTTTTATTATTTAATTTAAAATAACAGTAAATAAGACAAATCAGGTTTTAAACACAGAAGTGAAATTGATAAAAATACCCTTAAAATTTTACATTCTATTAAAAATAAATAAATAACAGAGCACCTAAGAGTAGAGCAGCCAAACACCGCCACAGTCTTCTCCAGCAGCTCCCAATTCTTCCTGCTCGAAAAAATTCTCCAACTGCTCTTCGACATTTGGTATGAAACACTAGGGACAGAGAAGTTGCACCGATCAGTTTATAAAACATGGTAGGAAGGTTTATCCGAAAACTGAACCCATAGATAAAAGCATATACAACGGGATATATGACATAACAGCAGAATACACAAAATGAAGCATAAACAACAAAATCTAATAACAGATGTTGATATATCAAAATACAAAAATTACATAAGTGTTTTACGCTCAAATTTTTCGTTGTATCTTCTTCTTTCTTTTAATGGGGACGATGGCCAGGGAATCTAACCTATAATAAATATGGTACAATAGCCAGTGGAAATCTAACCCACCTCGAGAATCAAACCCGAAATACAAAAATAGAGGGGAATCAAACCACCAACTATCTCGGGAATCTAACTCGGAACAAAAGTGAAGGAGAATTGAACCACCAATCATCTCGGGAATCTAACCCAGTACAAAAGTGAAGGGGAATCGAACCACCAATTACATCCAGAATATAACCTAGAACAAGAGTGAAGGGGAATCGAACCACCAGCTACCTCAGGAATCTAATCCAAAACAATCTCGGGAATCTAACCCGGTATAAGAGTGAGAAGAAGAATCTAACCACCAACCACCTCGGGAATCTAACCTGAAAAACCAATTCGGTAGCACGACAACTGTAATTAAATTATTTTCATTTTTATCACTTGTTCAGATTCTTATCAATACAATCAGAATTTCCCATCAACTATCATGTTATCACATCATGGTAACACAAATAAGATCCATGTGTACCAAAACAACATCAAAGGTCCGCCATCCGGCATTCCCGCTCACACGAGATCCCCTGGGGACTCGTGAACATAAGATTAGTGCGTGTATACTTGTGCACAATGTACATGCTTTCGGATTGCAATTAGATAGTCGAATCCCGAACCCGTGGGCTCAAACAACAAGTTAAAGCATTCTACAAACTTTCTGAATTACAGCTATTGATAGATTTCTAAACACCAAAAATTGCATCATCAATTTGAAACGAAAAATTAATTTTTCTCAAGTAAAAATAAAATACAAAATTCACATATTATTTAAGTTCTACATGTCTAGTTTCAAATAAATCAAACAGTGCGCAATTTCGATACCCGTGGTAAAAGTTATGGCCGTTTTTTTAATGTGTGTCAGTGCAGTCTGCACAGTGACGAATTCGCAGCAGTTCAGTTATGAATTTATGTAGAATTGTATACTTTGAATTAGGCTTCGAAATTTTTACTCAATATAGAAGACACATAAAGCAACATTCAGTAAATATTTCAGAAATTTTGGAGTTTTGGAATGACCTTAACGAAATTTCTCAAAATCAGGTTATTGCTATGTTTTATTTTCTAGATTCATAATTTTTTCCTAAGGTTTACGCTTCCTAACACGAATCGATCAAAAGCCACATAATTATAGAAAACTTAACATAAAATTGTCCCACAATCCTACCAAAAATACTTAAACCAAGGGTTGGAGATAAACAATACTACCTCAAATGCGGAAGAACTCAAAGAAACGGAATGGATTCGTCAAAAATGCAAAACTGGCAAGACCTCTTCCTCTTCCTCAATAATTTTCTCTCTCAAAGCCCTTAGTTCTCTATTTTTGGTGAAGTATAACGTGCAGAAAACAAAAATGGGTGAGGGCTTAGCTCTTATTAGAGCTTAAACATTGAAATCCCAATTTGATTGCCACTATTATGCCATCAAAATTCCAATTAATCTAAAAAAGGTTACATGGCTAGAATTTGAAGGGATAGAAAAATGAAGTTTCGCTTCGGTATAACGTAACCCATCATGACTATCATGCACATGCGATCACAACCGTTCATGAAAAATGATTGAAAAGACTAAATTAA